>JACXGI010000483.1:0-26353 GCA_016801175.1 Esox masquinongy
CACACACAGAATACCATCTTGACCCACACACACAGAACACCCTGTCTCAGAACCTCACACACAGAACACCCTGTCTCAGAACTTCACACACAGAACACTCTGTATCAGAACCTCACACACAGAACACCCTGTCTCAGAACCTCACACACAGAACACCCTGTCTCAGAACCTCACACACACAACACTCTGTATCAGAACCTCACACACAGAACACTCTGTCTTAGAACCTCACACACACAGAACACTCTGTCTCAGAACCTCACACACAGAACACTCTGTCTTAGAACCTCACACACACAGAACACCCTGTCTCAGAACCTTACAAAGAGAACACCCTGTCTCAGAACCTCACACAGAACACCCTGTCTCAGAACTTCACACACAGAACACCCTCTCTCAGAACCCCACACACAGAACACCATCTTGACCCACACACACAGAACATTCTTTCTCAGAACCTCACAGAGATACAATTTTGACCCACAAATACTTACAAATACTCACTGACAGCATCAACAGTTTCCATCCAGTTATTCATATATACTGAACACAATCTCCCTCTATATCTCCCTATTAGACTACACTCTTCCTATTAGACTACACTACACTCTCTCTCAATCAGCCAGGCAGATACCATCCAGACAGCATATTCACAGTCACACACATATTCAGGCGTAGACTTAACCCGCTCTCACACATGCAATTATGTTACTATGAGAAACCCTGAGAGAAATGGGGTGATGGTGGCCGTGGAGATGACATTTGGGTACCTTTCTACCACATACATGCACGCCACTGGTGAGTCCGAGACACTGTCAGTAACAGTTTACCTAACAGGCACTAACATTCTAGGAGTACAAGGTAAATAGGATGACACTGCATTATCAAGCCGTCTAAGGCGTGCACATATCCAGAATGGGGAGCATCACAGAATGACATGATGGTGGATATCATATTCTCCCTCTCTCTGTGCTTGTGTCTCTCTTTAACTCCTTTCTTTCTCACTATATTCTGTTCTCTCCATCTTGTTCAATGCCTCAGTTTCTCTGACTAAGCAGTATGAGTCGGAGACAAGGTCACCTGACAGCTGTTGCTATGGAGACTGAGATTTTGGGGGGGATTTTCTCCCTCTGCCTCCTCCCTTTACTGCAGGGCAAAGGGGGGAGGGGGGGTGGAGAGAGTGGGGGGAGTGAGAAACACGGAAGCAGGATGGCAGAGGTTAAAGAAGGATACTGTTGTCGGCCATTTTGTTTGAAAGGAGCTTGAATAACTTTATTGGTAGCATACATGTGATGACACAAACACAGTGCTGGATTGTTGGAAGGAATTGCAATGTAATGTATATTTGTTACCATGCCAAAAGTATGCTCTTACCATCTCTACATTACATAAACTAAAAATACAATAGGTTATTTTCATATTTGCAAACTGAGACCAGACTGCAAGTACCTTGCTCCGAAATGACCTCTATAGTAACAATTCACATTACGTGAACTAGATGTTCTTACAGAGTAATAAAACAGGCTAATACACTGGTATGTTTTTGGATGATGGTTTAAAAAAAAAGCCAGGGATTTTTACTGAAAAGCAAAGCCACTCAAGACAGTATCACTATAAAAACATGAAGACAGCATTGTGACATGATATTAACGTGAAGGTTACTTGTATTTACCCTACGTCATGTGAAGTGTGTTCTTCATCTTAAGTCAGTGAAAAACACTTAGTTAAGATGTGCAACTTTCGCCGATCCCTTAGTCATCCATTATTTATTATATATGGGTCATTTTCTTCTCTCGTCATTCTTTTTCGGCCATCTTGTTAGGAACAGAGGCAGCAGAGCTGGACGTCTCCCTGAAGACATGAACCGTGACTCTGTGATTTCCCTTGCAAATCAGCCGTGAGGCCGCGTGCAGCCAGGCCACTGCCGCATCCGTTCTCCGATAAAACGAACGCAAGAGACATTTGTGACCATGTCCTGCAATGGCTACTCACGCTCTCCTAGGCCAGCTTTCTGCTCCTCTCTTTTTTACACTGACTTTCCTGTTTCACTCTATGTTTCTATCCCTCTTCACAATGCATTTGTCATATTGCTGGATCTCTTTCTGTCTCTCTCTTTCTCTGTCTTTGCTCTTGGCCTGACTTTTTCTCTCACCAGCTCTCCATTCCTCTTTCTTTCCCATGCCTTCACATATTTATCTTTATTTCAGTGTCTCCTTGTGTCCCTCTAACGTACTACATTGTTAAGGTTTGTCCTGTGATTGTTGTAGTGTTGATCAGTTGTACCTGTGTATAGTTGTACAGATAAATGTATGGTAGAAGTGGTTAAAATGACTACACGCTGCCTTATGTCAAGTGTCATATTAATTGAACTCCAAAAGCATTTGGAAATTAAATATGTTTTGTATTTTTGGCTCCGTATTCTGAAATTATACACTAAGTGTTTTTTTCATCCATATCAGATGAACAATTAAGAAATTACAGCTAGTTGAACATAGTCCCCCCATTTTAAAGTACCAAAAGTTATTAGATAGATGAATAGTACATACAATATTACATAAAATTACATAAAAGTACTTATGTTTAGTAATTTTTTGAATATCGTTTAATGTATGATTGTCTGAAGTCTGCAACCCATAGACATCACCAGACCCTGGGTATCTTCCCTGATGGTGGCCTGACAGACCCGTACTGAAGCCAACATCAGTTCTGTATGAGATTGGGTGAATGATTTGGCCAGTCAAAAACGTACCATTTTTTTGGCCATCAATATTTCCTTGGCAGCAATTGTAATGTGTTTGGGGTCATTATTCAGCTGCTCCTTGCAACATCTAATTAATTTAGAGTTATGTGATTTTATCTGAGCAGACAATATGCTTTTAACACTTCTGAATTCATCCTACTTCTGCAATCAGCAGTTATATCATCAATGTAGACAAGTGAGCCAGTTCCAGTCCAAAGCCATAACTCTACCTGCACAGTGTTTCAAACATCTGGTTTGAATCATGGGATGTCCTTTTAAGTCTCCACATTTTCCTCCTGCTATCACTCTGGTACAGGTTATTCATTATGTTATCTGTTCATAAGACTCTTCCAGAGCTCTACAAACTCTTTTGGTCCTTTCATCAAACTGCAACCAGTCTATTTTGTTCTTGAGGCTTTCTACAGGTTTTAATTTTGTGCTTTATCATCTGAAGTTGCTAGTGTGCTAATGTATTTTGCTGAACTGTTGTTGTGGGTTTATTCTTCAATATTGAAAGTATTTCAAAGTAATCCACTCTTTTGTGGTCTAACAGGTTATTTTCCATTGCTGAGCACACTAGACTGTCTTTCTTCTTCGTAAAATACCAGTTGATTTAAGCATAACAGTTGATTTACGCATACGCAATGTTTTGACAATGTGTCTGAAAGATTTGGCAATGAGTATTCTGATTTGGCAATGTGTATTCTGATTTATCTGCCTCTAACTATTCATCATATTCTTCAATATTGGTATGATAGTGTTTCAGAACATGTATTCACCTGGAATTATTTTAAGCGGCTCCTAAAATGTGGAAATTCTATTGGTCAACAGAGGTATTTAAAGGAAATATATGCTATACTCTATGTCACAAAATGTAGATTTGGATGATTTTAAATGTACTACTCTGGCAGATTCTGTAATTGAACGTGTTCCTTCTTAGAAATACCTTGAGATTTGGTTAGATGATTATCTGTCTTTAAAAAAATATACCTTTAAATTAAAGAAGTAATATTTTTATTTTTTACATTGTAATATTAGAAATTGTATAACATACTGTATCTTTCCAGTAATAATGGAATTATTTAATTGTATTTCAAAACAATAATTCAACATAATTTTTTGGGTGAAGTGCATCCTAAAATGCAACTATTTAATAATTTATATTGGTCAACATTGTTAGATAAAAAGCTGCGCGCCTCATATCTTCCATCCGCATCAGAAACAAACATCATCTTAAGCCTATCAATGAACTAGGGCAAATTTGCTAAATATAATTTGTTTTGCTAATTGTAATTTAATGTCACCTGATGTAACATAACAAATCATACTAAAAGTACTGTCCAAAATGTACCCATAATAGGTCATCTCTTCCCTTGAAACTGGGTTGGACTGGAGCAAGGAAAACCCCTTAGTGATTTCCTTGTTGCTAATATTCTACACATTTAACTACATTTCTGAGAGACAATAAGCACAGAACAAAATTATGCATTTGACTGTAATGTACACTGCTGCTTCCTCCCTTGAAAAAACATTTGCACACTAACAGTCTGAATTCCAATTCCTACAGAATTCGCTTTTGGATCCTACACTTATACTAAATGCAAATAAAATATTCAGTGTGATCTATAAGTATATGGACAGTGACACAGATTTTCCTCTTTAAGCCCTTTACTCCAGCACATTGGAGTTGAACTCAAACAAAGACTAAGGGCAGACTGTCAGCTTCAGTTTGAAGATATTTATATGCATACACCGTGAACACTTGTAATTATAGCCCTTTAATACACAGTTCCCTCATTATAAGGGACAAATGTTTGATTATAACATAATCTGAAATAAAGTTGTTATATTTGGCACATTGTTGAAAATCCTTTGCATTAAATGAATGGCTGATGTTTGTAACCCATAGAAATCTCCAGACCTTGGGTATCCTCACAGATGACGCTCTGCCAAGAATGTACTGAAGCCATCTTCAGTTCCTGTTTCATTTTTGTCTTCAGTTTTGTCTTCAGCCAATGAATCGCATGCTTAATTGGATTCACATTGGGTGATTCACTTGGCCAGTAAAAAACATTCTCATTTACGGCCCTGAAATCCTCCTTGGTTGCTATAGCAACTTTGTGGATCATTGTCCTGCTGCAAGGTGAGGTGCCGACTAATCGGATTCCTTGGATCTGAACAGAAAATATGATTCTGTAAGCTTGAGAATTCATCCACCAGCTGCCAACAGCAGTTAGATCATCAATGAAGACAAGTGAGCCAGTTCCAGTGGCAGCCAGATATGCCCAAAACACAACACCCCCTCCACCTTGTTTCACAGATAAGTTGGGAAACCAGCTACTTTCTCTTTTTTACACTTACTCAGAATGGTGATTCTGGTACATGTTTACATTTGTCTCATTTATCCACAATAGCTGTCCACAATAGCTGGTGAAGTCTTGGGCAAATACTAGTTGCTGACACATCCATGCGTACCTCGTAGATAGTGTTTCTGATCTTTCAGACAGTACTTTGTTGGGTTTTTATTATTCTGCATTCTTTAGTCATCCACAGTAAAGGTTTTCCTTGGTTTAGTAAATATTTTGCCATTTCTGAGCTAACCTCATGGCCGTGCCGGCTGTTACATTTCTATGTTCAGGGTCTTTTGGTTCTGTTTCTATGTTCTTTGATTGGATTCAACTTTGTCTAGTTTAGTCTTCACCTGTATCTCGTTAATCCTTCAACATGTCCTTATTTACGTTCCTCCTGCCCTAGTGTTTCTTGTCAGTCATTGTTATGTTGACATCCGTATTTTAGGTGAAGTCCATGTAAAGTCATTGTAATAAAGAACCTTGGTTAAGTTACCTCTGCGCCTGTGTCCTGCAAACTCACTACCTCAAGAACGTACCACCAGTGCTTTCTTTCTTCGTAGTGTACCAAACAGTTGATTTTTACATGTCTAATCTTTTGGCTGTGTTTCTGATCAATATATATTCTGAATGTATTTGCATCATGATGGTCAGTTTGAGTTGCACTGAAAATTCTTTAGTCTTCATGTTGTCAAACAATGACTGAGGGGGCCGTGTACAAAACGTACCGTTGTTTCTAAACCGTTCATCCGGTATGGATGAACATAACCTCAAATTAAACCTGACAGTCATTGAATCATTTCAAATCAAAGGGCTTGAGTGCAGAGCCAGATAAAGAAAACTTGTCACTGTCCAAATACCTTTGGAGTACACTGGACGCTCGCAAATCTAGATTTGGATGGTTTTAAATTGGTTTCTTTCATAGTAACAAATCATATCTGTCATCTCAGCTTCAAATTGAAACTGTACTAGACACTTTAATATCAGTGCTAGGTTACAGTGAAAGGCTAAATACAGTTGTGCTCATTAATTTGCATACCCTGGCAGAAATTGTGAAATTTTGGCATTGATTTTGAAAATATGACTGATCATGCAAAAAAAGGATAGTGATCATATGAAGCCATTCATTATCACATAGTTGTTTGGCTCCTTTTTAAATCATAATGATAACAGAAATCACCCAAATGGCCCTGATCAAAAGTTTACATACCCTTGAATGTTTGGCCTTGTTACAGACACACAAGGTGACACACACAGGTGAAAATTGCAATTAAAGGTGAATTTCCCACACTTGTGGCTTTTTAAATTGCAATTAGTGTCTGTGTATAAATAATCAATGAGTTTGTTAGCTCTCACGTGGATGCACTGAGCAAGTTAGATACTGAGCCATGGGGAACAGAAAAGAACTGTCAAAAGACCTGTGTAACAAGGTAATGGAACTTTATAAAGATGTAAAATGATATAAAAAGATATCCAAAGCCTTGTAAATGCCAGTCAGCACTGTACAATCACTTATTAAGAAGTGGAAAATTCAAGGATCTCTTGATACCAAGCCAAGGTCAGGTAGACCAAGAAAGCTTTCTGCCAAAACTGCCAGAAGAATTGTTCGGTATACAAAGAAAAACCCACAGGTAACCTCAGGAGAAATACAGGCTGCTCTGGAAAAAGACGGTGTGGTTGTTTGAAGGTGCACAATATGACGATACTTGAACAAAAATGAGCTGCATGGTCAAGTTGCCAGAAAGAAGCCTTTACTGCGCCAATGCCACAAAAAACCCTGGTTACAATATGTCCGACACCTTGACACGCATCACAGCTTCTGGCACACTGTAATTTGGAGTGACGAGACCACAATAGAGCTTTATGGTCACAACCATAAGCCTTATGATTGGAGAGGGGTCAACAAGGCCTATAGTGAACAGAATACCATCCCCACTGTGGAGCATGGTGGTGGCTCACTGATGTTTTGGGGTGTGTGAGCTCTAAAGGCACAGGGAAATTTGTGAAAATTGATGGCAAGATGAATGCAGCATGTTATCAGAAAATACTGGCAAGACAATTTGCATTCTTCTGCATGAAAGCTGCGCATGGGACGCTCTTGGACTTTCCAGCACGACAATGACCCTAAGCACAAGGCCAAGTTGACCCTCCAGTGGTTACAGCAGAAAAAGGTGAAGGTTCTGGAATGGCCATCACAGTCTCCTGACCTTAATATCATTGAGCCACTCTGGGGAGATCTCAAACGTGCGGTTCATGCAAGACGAACAAAGACTTTGCAGGACCTGGAGGCATTTTGCCAAGATGAATGGGCAGCTATACCACCTGCAAGAATTCAAGGCCTCATAGACAACTATTACAAAAGACTGCACGCTGTCATTGATGCTGAAGGGGGCAACACAGTATTAATAACTAAGGGTATGCAGACTTTTGAACAGGAGTCATTTAATTTTTTTCTTTGTTGCCATGTTTTGTTTTATGATTGTACCATTCTGTTATGACCTACAGTTGAATGTGAATCCCATAAGAAATAAAAGATGTGTTTTGCCTGCTCACTCATGTTTTCTTTACAAATGGTACATATATTACCAATTCTCCAAGGGTATGCAAACTTTTGAGCACAACCGTAGGTCTCACTTTGATTCTCCCATACAAATAAAGGTAACACAAAAATAATAAAAGAAATGTATTATGGACAATTGGTGGATATTTGGTTTCTTTCTGAAAGGGATCTTCGTGTAGTTTCTTTCAAAAACATTAGATTATTTTAAATGATATTTTTGTCAAAACGGTGATTCCTGAACAATGTATTCTGAGAGCAGGGTCAGCTATATGATGAGGATTTTCAGAAGGAAAAACAATCATGGTTCTCTGACAGTGCTTCAATGAACAAGAACATTTTATATCTTTGTGAACTCCATGAAACAGTGCCTTCAGAAAATATTCAAATCCATTTACTTTCAGCATTTTGTTTTGTGTTATATAATTTCTACTCAATTACATTAATTTCCTTGCCATCAATCTACACACAATATGAAGCAGTCACAGCTTTTAGTCTTCTTGGGAATGCCTCTACAAGCTTTGCACACCTGGATGGGGAGCATCAGTGAACTGTGATCTTCAGGTTTTCCCACAGATGTTCAAGTCCGGGCTTTGGCCTGGCTAATCAAGGATATTTATCTAACTGTCCTGAAGGCTCTGCAGCATTGCCTTGGCTGCGTATTTCAGATCATTGACATGTTGAAATATGAATCAAATATCTCTGTACATTTGCTGGGTTTATCCTTCCTCTAATTCTGACAGGTCTCCCAGTTCCAGGCACTGAGAAGCACCCTCATAACATAACGCACACACAGCCATGGCTTGGTTTTTGCTCTGTCATGCAGCATGAAGTGTGTGCCTTCTTAAATCATGTCCAGGCAATTGAATTTGCCACAGGTGGACTCCAATAACATTCTAGAGACATCCCAAGGATGATGAAAGGACAGAGGAAGCATCTGCTTTCAACTGAGTGGCATGGCAAAGGGCCTAAATGATTATGTACATGAGATATTTCAGGGGGGGGTTTTCAATAAACTGGCACAAATTTCTAAAAATATTTTTTCACTTCGTCATTATGTAGTATTGTGTGTAGATTTGTGGCAAAAAGGTATATATATGTAATTATTATCAATTTAGCCTATAACACAACAAAATATTGAAAAAAATGAAGGGGTCCAAATCATTTTAGTATAAACTCCATCGCATATCTGTCTAATAGCGATAAAAATGTGTCTACAAAGAATTACTGTTTTGCAAAACTTGAGTAAACTATTGAAATATTATCTACACAATATCTACATGGCAATATTATAACAAGAAATATAAACATTTAGAGATTTGTATTAGATATTTAAAGTAATCTAATGTGAACAATCACTTCATTTAAAGACTTGTTGGAAAAAACATGTCTAAATAAGATGCCTTTAATGGTCAAATTTACATGAATAAATTTACACTAAATTGGCTTTAAATTTAAAAAAAAATATATGAGGTTGTGTCTTTGCATGCAGTGATAGCTCATGTTGTTAATATTTATAAAAATATTTTTAAAAAGACATAATCTAACCAAGTATGTCATAGAGAATTTTCCCGATTCTCCACCGTCCATGACATTAGTTAACAACTTCGTAGTCAGGTGTGGTGAAGTGCCGTGTAGTTTATATCAGGTCACTGGTCTGCCAGAGGAGGGGCAGTTGAGGGGAACTGAGAAAGACGGCAAAAGAGAGTGTGTTTTACTTCAATCAAACAAGGGACGTGTGTAGTCCACTCTGTGGGTGTAGTCTGCCTGATAAGCAGATGCAAAAAACATCTGGGAGGGACTTGTAGTCAGTGGCTCAACTGAGGCGCAGATGGACAAAGCTGATAATCGCTTGTTCTAATTTTTGACAGTTGTTGAGTTTCGCTGTTTGCACTTCCCTTTTTTCTTCTTCCTCTGTCATGAACATTCCTTACAAATACATAGGATACTCCAATGTTGCCTAAATAAGGAGGCGGGGGGCAGATCTGATCTTCTCTGAGCAGTTGGTGTGAGACCAGTATTATTGGCCTATTCATGCCTACTGTCTGATATTGGAGTATTATTCAATAATCTGTTCCATTCTAGAATTGGATTTTCTAGTCAAAGAATTGTAATTGCGGGATCTCTGCATGTACTATTCTTTCAGTGTTCCCTTTAATTGCAGGCCAAGGGGAAGCACTAAAGTGCACAGTGACAGGCTCGGGAAAAAACAAACTTGAAAGACAGGGGTAATTATTCACATGCAAAACAGCACACAATACTAACATTTCTATGAAACATTAATGAGTTACATGAATACAAGACCCTGGCCATTTACACACAGCTTCGGTGTAGAGGTTCAAAGTGCTGCTGTCTAACGGCCTTGGAATTCTGCAGTAAAGAAGGAGGGGCAGAATAGACCTTCTATTGGCCAGTCTTCAGCTATGTCTTTAAGATGATTGGCTAGATTGCCCGTCATCAAACAGACGCTCGAAAATTCCATTGGTCAATTCAGTGCTCCGTGGGCGGGTCTTGCAGGGCTTTGGTTTATCAGGTTTGTTACAATGGGGCGGTGCGATCACTCACACCCACCGGCGCTTCTTTCATATGCGGAGTGGTAGTGCGGAGAGAAGAAGGGAGTACTGCAGCAGCCGGCAGAGTCGCGGAGGGAGATCAGATCCTTAAAAAAACGGAGCAGTGCGGCTTCTTAGTTTTACCGGTCTTTTACCGCAACTATCTGAGAACAAGAGAAGGACCCGCATCCTCGCGTGATGCTCTGCTTGAGACCGCAACATTTCATTTGAAAGACACTTAGGTGGATGGGGGAAAGACTGTAACCTTTAGCAGGTTAGAGAGACATTTAACAATTTAATCAGTTTATTGAATAGACATTTGATTGACTGACGTTTTGTCGGTTCTTTTACTTTTTACCTGATTAACTGAGTACAAATCTTTCTTACGTTTTTAAAAGGCAATACATTTTGATATAATTCCACCTGAGGGGCTGACACCTCTCAAGCTTTGCATCACCTGAGGAGAGAAGCCTGACTGCGCAATCATGGGGGTAAGCCCGGCGTCTACCAACTTACTAACTACCTTATAATGCATGAACGTGATAAAATGCCTTGAAAACTGTTTAAAACCCCAGCTGCTGACGGGGAAGGGCACCGTGCTGCAATGTCAGGTCTTTTCTCCTCTGGAAATATCCGAATGACATTGACTCCAATGCGGATTTTGTCCGCGGATTTTGGTCTCATAGACTGCGACAAATTCATATGACGAGTAGCGAGCAGTCACCTACATCGCTGTCAATTATACTGCAATTGAAGTCACATTTTTCTTGACAATGAATTGCTTAGAATCTACTGCTGATGGAATTACTGACTGTAATTTGGTCGATCTTTTGTTTCTTATAAGATATTGAAAGGAACAAGCTAGTTATTAACATTGAATGGTCTCATTCAGAATTTGACTTACATGCCATTACCGGTATGCTAGGCTATTAGGCGGATCGTGACACTATTTTGTCTATAACCTTGCCATGGTAATCGGTTTATTCCGGCATCCGGCTCTCGTGAGAGAGAGAGAGAGAGAGATAGTAATAGAGACTGCGTATAGACTTCACTTGGCGTGTGCGATGGAATTCAATGAGACACAATGCTCTTTCATTATTATTACCTTGTATTTGATTAGTTTAGAATATGTGGTTGCATGTGTAGGCCTAGAAAGGATTTAGAAAGGGTACAGTACCTCTATTCCTCATGTAAAAAAATCCTTGCATAATTTCAACGGTATATTATACTGCATCTTCATGGCATCTTTTGATGTGTTTGCCATAGTATGACATAGACCTGATCTACCCGGCAGTGGGGGACATTGCGTATGTATGCTATTCGATGCCTGAGCGCGCGGCAGCCTCGGCAACATGCGTCATAATGCGGTTACCAGGAATAAACACTTCACTGTCGTATTTCCCCTTTTACTTGGGACAACTGTGACTCCTATACATTTGACACACACTCGATGGATTAAACATTTGTAAATGCCATTTGATGAAACATTTCGGACTGGAGTTGGAAGTGAATGGAATGGAATGCACACGAAGTTATTATTCCCTCACTGCGTCAAATAAGGGGACGCGGCCCGACAGTGGCGAATATTTTGGAAAACGTCAGATCTTAATAATATCGATACAAAATAAAACACACGATTCATATTAGATTCATATCTAATATTATGTTCGACGTTTTATTGTGTCTGTGAAGCCGTGTAGAAACATTTCTTGGTGATGCTGCGACTGTCATAGAGTGTGCTATTGCGCAATTTCTGCTTCATCATTCACCCCGTCTAGGCTATGTATTCAACCGGTTGGCTATAGTTGATTATTTAATCCTTGTCTCGGTTCTGCGGGTGGAATTAATGTTGTGACATGACGCTACAAACTCCCCGCGGCTAATGAAGCTGGATCGCACAGTTACCGAACGTCATTGAAGGGACACCGGCAGGGCATGCACGAATGATAGGCCTACCTCTATCCACGACCAGGGCCTTGAAGGCATTTCTCCCGGTCTTGTGTGTTGTGTTGTAGCTAGCAAGAAAATTGAACGGTGTGTCTGTGATAGGCTATTCATGAGAATCATCAGCAACAGGACACTGCGTCAAAAGGGTTGGAGTGCCGAAAAGTGCGTACGTACGCACAAAATAATGCGGTGTGGTAACGTTAGATTAACTAGTATATGTGTAATGAGAATGGAGTAGTCATCCAGCGCAAAAGATGTGCGTTACCCCTGATGATAACTAGTCTATATTTTAATATAATTGGAAGGCCCATGTCCCTTACCTTAACCCATATCACCCCTGTCTTTTGTTGGCAACACAAGACATTCTCAAAGTCGCGTTGACGCTTGACGTTCTGTGCAGTGGTGCTCTCAAAAACTGGCCATCCCCAGGGCCGCAGGGGTTGCTGCGTCAAAATGTGGGCGGTGCCTGCTGAGTGGAAATTCCCTGTATAGAGCTGTGATTGGCAAGCGCAAGGAGTCAAGCTCAAAGGCTGAGGATGCGATGTAAGCATGCAACCTAACACTGAAGGGAAGTGTCAGGGGTTCTGGGGACAGACATTCTTTTTAACTTGACACACCAGTTGTGAGTTATTGAGGTTGCTGATGCGGCAGAGGTGTGTGTAACAGCCAGCGCAGTCATTCATGGGGGAACCTAATGATGACTGGAGAGAGAGGGGGAGGGATAAAGGGCAGGGGAGAGCGGGTAAAGATGGCTGCACACACAAGGACGACCGTTCAGTTTCACCTTCAGACACGTGAGCAGAGAGATCCAGAGGGAGGGAGGGATGAGATGAGTACTGACTGATCTGCAGGTGTAGAGACTGTGAGGGGGAGGAGTTACGAGGGGGAGGGCAGTGTCCTGATACCGGATAATGCTGTGGGCTTACATTACCATGCTCCCCCCCGCTCGCTCGCCTCCGCTCTCGGGGATTGGTTACCAAGGAGACAGGCAGCAGATGGGATGGCAGGACAATGGGGGAGGGCGCCGGGGGAGGCGGGCGGGGAGTTCTATCCCTCCCTATGGGAGACGAAGGTAGGGTGACTTGGGGGAGAATGGAGGGTGGGCAGGAGCCATCGCACTGTAACAAGCAAAACTAGGTGGGGTTATGATATCATATGCCTTATTGTGCCTGAGGGAGAATTTGACGTGGCAGGGGTCAGATGGAGTGAGTAATCTGGCTGAGGGTTTTAGGACATATAGAATACTTTCCTGTTAAGGAATGGTATTTAGGTGTAAGTTCATATCACTGGCACAGAGTCGGAGGGTTGTAACTTGCCAGGTGTGTTTGGCACAGGTAAGGGTGTAGGCGTTTTGGTAGTGGTCGTGGTAGATGCTGCTGAACAATGGAACTGGTAAAAGTCCGTCTGGTGCATCAGCCCAGCCCAGAGTTTGGTGCAGCATGCTAGCTCACTCCGCTACTCGGTACCATCTGCAGCCAGGCATGCGGTGCCACCGAGTGGGCCCGGCTTTGCGCAGTGCACCGCACATAGACCAGGCCAGGAACCAATCACAATGCAAGGATGCATGCACAGTCATGAATGATCTAAGAGATCGACCGCATGGTCAGAAGGGATTCACCAGGGGTCATGTGATGTCATCCCAATGACCCTGGGGAAGGCTGCCTCCTATTTTCACCCTATTGATACTCAATAACCAATAAAACAGTGTACTTTGAAAGGACATGGTTCAAATACAATGTCTTGTAGCTTAGGAGTGACAAGTAGACTAGTAGTTAGAGCATCTGATTAGTAACTGACAGATTGCCTGAAAAAATCCCTGATCTGGCAAGATGGAAATTGTATTGTTCTGTCACTGGGCAAGACAGTTTAGCCTAATTTACAATTTACTAATGAATTTTCTTGATATAATCAGGTTGAAGTGAAAAAATCACATAATTTAAGGGTAGGGTAATGATTTGAATCAAGAATAAAAAAGGGAGTATTACATCGGGTAACACAAAGCCACTGTTCTAATGAGTTTACATGAATATTCTATTTAGCTCACATTTTGTTACAGGGCTGGATTTTATCAATATGTTACCACCCAACAGCCTGGCCACGTTCCTGGATGAAAACACCTGCTTCCTATTTTCAAGGTGCAACTTACAGTCTAACAGCTTTTCCTCCTAGCCTAAGTTGCCAGCCACGCATTGGAGAAAAAGTAAACAGAGGGTGTAAACTTGTGTTTTTGCAACTTCTTTATTTTAATATTGGCATTATCTATTGGATCATTTGTCAAGTTTCAACCTATTCATTTTCACATGTATTAAAAGAACCTGTATTAAAAGAACAAAACAAGCACTTTAGAACCCAGCTACCACGAGATGAATGGTTGTGACAACCAACAGGCAAACAGCCCACTAGTGGGCACTTGTGGAAAGCTTGCCTTTTGTTTTTTAGAGGGTGATTCCCTTAACTTTCACAGCAAATAGGGCTCCTCATTTAAGTCATTGAATGTCAGTAATCAAACAGCTTAAACATTTCATCTGTTGTAATGCAAAATTAGGCAGCCTGGTTGGTTAAAGGGGTACTTCGAGATTTTGTCATTGAGGCCTTTTATCTAGTTCTCTTGATTAATCCCTGGATAACAATTTGTGTGACTCTGCATGCAGTTTGAAAGAATTTGCTAATTGGTGTTACCGCAGTTGCTAACTAGCATTAGCGCTGTGACAAGACGTCTATGATATCTGTAAGTATGCTAATTAGCATGATTTGCTACCTCTAACTTCCTTGATTTAGGACACAAAGACCTATTAATAGTATCTACAAGTTCATTTGACACTGAGGAACAAATTAAGAAAGTTGAGTAAGTAGATAAAATCCACAGAGTTTTGTAGTTAATTTCTCTGCTTCTGAGAGGAGATAGCTTCTGTATACGGATACTTCCAGCTGGTATGTTGCCTTTATCCTTAGTTATGTGATCTCCAAACTCTCCAAAGACATACAAATGTGCCCATGTTTTCATCTGACTTTGGGTAAGTAAAATAATTAGATACTTCTCAAAATCTTAAAGTATCCCTTTACGATCCTGTTTAATTTAATTTATTTATTTTATCAGTGCTGTTCTAATGAAATGTCCTTTCAAAGATTATCCCGTTAGTAGCAGGTACTACCAGAGGCCAGAAATGATTACAGAAGACTGTACACAGAATAGGAGTTGCCAAGTATTCTCTGTGTCTCCTGAATCATTAACTCAGAATACTATTACCAGCAGAGCAGTCCTTAGAAAACCCCTCACAGTAGACAGATGGAGTCTACCATTGTCCCCATAAGGGCAACTAAACATTTTAAATGATTATAACAATCTACACAAAGACACACACATAAACAAACATTCACCCATACACACACACACACACAGTAACACTCTAAACTCGAGTACAACTGCCTGCCAGGAGGAACAGATCAGTGGATTGAGGGGTGGACAGATGGGCGTTGGGGAGCAATGAAGGGATGAGGGTTAGGGGGGACAGGAAGGATGAAGGGATGAGGTCAGAATGACAAGAGGGATGAATAGATGAGGGTTGGGGAGGACAAGAGCAGTTAAGCCATAAAATTGAATTTTAGGTTCAGGTTTTGTTGAAACAAACACATTCTTTGGCAGTGAGATGTCAGTTAAGATACAGAACATTTAAAATGTTTCTACATTTACATGAAGTGTATTATGTATCTTTTATATGCAAATGCCATTTCCTCAGGGTTTGGTGAGAGTGCCCTAACTCTTCAGCTTTGCCTCTGCATTTCAGCTCAATACTACAATACGTATTCAATTCAAAACTACCATTGGCTAAGAAGTTGACAGCCCAGAATTAAAAGTAGTGACATTGCGACAAAAACCAGCAACAAATCTTTTACAACCAAGTTATAACTTGTCTGAATCCGGAAAATACATATAAATCCAAGTTCTCTCTTCAATAAGGTGAAGGAAATCGCTACTGGAAGTCATTTTGCGGGAGTTGCCGCATTTGACGTTAGAATATAGTGAACTAATCCTGTCTAGAGTAATCAGACTGGCTAACCGTAACCCGGCATGATCCCAAGCCTGGCTCTCTAGTCTGTGGCCACACCCCCGATGCAGATTGCAGGATTGGTCTGTGGCCACACCCCCGATGCAGATTGCAGGATTGGTCTGTGGCCACATCCCCGATGCAGATTGCAGGATTGGTCTGTGGCCACAGCCCCGATGCAGATTGCAGTGCTTGGAACCAGATGTCCCTGTCCCCAAGAAGGTGGTAAACTCCAACCCAGTAGGCAGTTCACACACAGGCCCGTCCAAATAGATCTACACACGTACCCACACATTTTAAAATGCTTTATTTGAATCCAGAACTAACATTTACATTTTAAATTCAGACCTTATAATGGCCCTAATGTACACCAACACCAAAAGATGCAAAAAACACCTTCTCCACACAGCAAGGCTGCCCTAGTCTGCTGAAAGAGCAGTACCTCGCTAGTCTCTTTACTTTACCTCATGTGGACCTGTAATCTGAAGGCCACATGCAGCCTGCCTATGTGCATCGCCTAAGCTTCCTGAAACCAGCACCCTAAGCCTGCAGCGAAAGCAGAGACCACCAGGGGCTTGCATTTAAATACCATGTCTGAAAAAGCCTGTTATACGTAAAGATCATATGAGCAGTTCACTGTCAAAAATTGCGCACCTCTCTCGAGGCTCCCCACGACCACAATACTGGGTCTAATTGGTACTCCAGAGAACAGGTCATTGACTCCCAACCCACTCGCTCTTACATATGAATGTGAATCTGCACTGCTGGTGATGCTTCTCCCAGTGGCGTTCAGGCTGACGCTACGGTTGTGTCTAGCGACGTACGCATTCTCATGCGATTGCCGACACGCTAGCGCTGCGTGCAGCACAAGCTTGACCACGGAGCGCAGCGGGGGGCTTCGTAGAAACCCGTCAGCCGTCGTCAGCGCCCTAACCTCCCACAGCGTATGATCAGAAGTAGCGCAGTGTAATGGGAAAGGTCCGGGTCGAAATGTTTATTTAGAAATGTTTGTTTTTTTTCGCCATGGTCACGAGGTGGATGTGGACAGTTTGGAGCTATTTGATTCCAGTCACCTAAGTGTGTGTCTGCACTCTGCGGCAAAACCATCTGCCTGTCACGGTAGCATGTGCGGGTATTACACAGTCACACTTTTGGCCTGCAATAGTCACCACTTCCCCTTATTGTGTTCCTTAAAAGGGGCAAACGAAGCCCCAGTGCAGTTGTGTAACTACTCACCTCTACATTCCCTTGTGTGTGCCACTCCCTTGTGGGTGGGGTGCCAATCCTCCTGCCTATGCGGGCCCATCATGGTTAAGGGGACATGCCCGGGCACGTGCCCCCCTGTCAGACAACTCCCGCTATTGGGGTACGATGAAGGTTGGAGGGAAGGGCCTTTGTTCAGTTCTTCATTCCTGGCCTTCATGTTATTTCACGTTTTTTTAGCATTTCCCTCTCAGTTCCTCTTCTTTTCCACCCCACCCTTTCTTTCTCCCCCTCTCTTTCTCCCCCCCTCTCTCTCCCCCTCTCTCCTTCTGTCTGCCGCAGTGCGTGTTCTCTCTAGGCAGACTGTAACCACCTCGACAATGACTCACCTCAGCCTAGCTGTTGGGAGGCTTATTGCTTCCACATACTGCATGTGAAACTATTTCTTACAAAAGCTAACACACTCACACACACACAGTGTATACAGGCTCAGTTCCGTTAACATCTATTATCACTTAGCAATCAGATCAGTGGATCCGTCTTCAGTACAGATTTACCACCTACCGCTCAGTCTCGGTCGCCATGCCAATTACCAGGGTAACGTGCCCTCCAAACGAGGCACTTAGTTCCCGCAAAACGAGACAAAACCAGAACAGAACATTGGAATCGGACACACCAGAAGACCATGACATCATTACAAACTGGTGAACTGTTGCTTGTTTCCATTCAATAGTGTACAACGCACACATCCCTGTGATACTGTTCTATGGTAGTACAGAACACTAACAGGTTCATCTACTCTAGCGTGAATGTGCCTGTCAGTCTAATTGACGAAGTCAGTCAGTCGGGCAGAGGCCAATGAATTTGCACCTGGAATAGAAGGTCAAAGGCAGCCATTTTCTGTAAATATCAAATATTTTTAGGTATCTCTGACGGTTTTCAGTTAAAATTGTCAAAAAGCAGTGACAACAAAAAAGTAATAGTCCAGAGCTATTCCTCAGGCAGAAATGACAAATGTGTTTTCAGACAGGAAATTAAAAGGGAATTATTGTAATTTTTACAGTTTTTTAGTATTATTCCACACACCCTGTTGTGTGGAGGGAGATAGTGAAATATAGCATCTCAAGTCCCTTGATGTCAGTTGATCCGTTACAGTCTGGTCTGTTGGTGGGGAAGGTGGTCTGTGTCTGTCAGTATGGCAGATCTGTGTGTCTTTGACTCTCTGATGAGTTCCAATGGGTGGAATTTCAGCCTGCAGTCTCTGTTTCCTCTGAAACGTCATTGCATTACATTTCCACTCCACAACAAATGGAGGAGGCAGGCAGGCAGTCGGACAGACAGACAGAGGACATAATAATTTGTATTGAACAGTCAGGAACAGGACTTCTCTCACTATATTTGTAGCCTCGTAGCCTAAAGGATAGCCCTAACCTCAGTGAAGTCTTGAAGCATGGCTGGGGAGTTAAGGTTAAAATAGAGAGCCTCGGGTTGACCCACACATCTCATGAAAGATTAAGTGGCATTAACCCCCCCCACCCCCCCAGCCACACAGAAACACACCTGCCGGAACATACATTAACAGCGTCGACACACACACACACACACACACACACACACACAGCAAGAAAACACCACCATCCAATATCTGTAGCCTTAGGGTGCAACCTGGCAGGTGGGGTTATTAGTTTCATAGTGGCAGTATGTAATCTGGGACTCCAGTCACTCAGGCCCATGCAGACTAACAGACAGACAGTCCTCCAACGGCAGTAGAACACTGGTCAATATCTAATTAGCGGTGTGAAAAATGTGTGACAGCTCTTCTCTCCCTCTCACCTCCCACCGCGGTCTCCCTTTCCATCTGCCGTATCCTGTCTCTCTCTCTCGTCATCAGTCGATCTCCCTCCATCCTTCTCTTTCACTATGTTTTACTGCCTGTCTCGCCTGTCTTCCACTCATCTGGTGTTGGTGTGCGCACTTGCCCGGTGTGTGTGCGTGTTTGTTACTGAGCAGGTGTGTTGTCAAACATAACAATGTACTGTAAATGCATTTCTATGGCCCACTTAGTCTGAGCTAGACCTCACCTGTTGGAGGATACGATAACATCTAGCTCTACGCCTGTTCGAAAAAAAATCCTAATCCTGAGGTCTGAGTCTTCCGTTTGCATATTATGTAAAGGTACATGCGCAGGTGGCGGGCCAACTTCAGAGGGATGATCAGTACTTTTCCATTAGTCTCCGATTTGTTCTGCATTCGCTGGGCCTGTCAGGTCTTGTGGAAGTGAGAATTCTTCACTTGAGCACGTGCATATGCGTGTCACGGTGTGGGAAGGTTGATGTCAGCGTGTGACGTTCTAGTCTGATCGCCATTCTTTTGTTGGGATTTGTATTTGGTTTAATGTTTGAAGCGGTCTGGTCAGGGTTCGTTTGTGTTTCAGGGAGACTCCAGTGTTACTGCCATAAATCAGAGGAGACCTACACTGTTCACCATAAATCTTCCTAAAAGCTTTTCTGCCCTCAATGAACCAGGAAGACTGGTGATCAACTGGTGTAAAGGTGGCATGGTTTGGAACAACAGAAATGCCTCAGCTGGACTCAGCAGTTAACTGACTACTTTGCAACACCAACCCATATGGAAATTAAGATATTTATAAAAACATTTTAAAGAAAACTTTTTTTTTGTTTGTTTCACAAATTCACTTCAAAGTGTGACGTCATTGGAAAAAATAAATAAATAGAGCAGACAGTGGTTGGTCTTATCCAAGGGGACGTGTGTAGGCTTTTGTCCTAACCAAGAGGTAATTTGCTTTGAACCCAGTCAAACCTAGACAGTGTAGAGCTACGTAGCAGCAGACAACGTTTTTAGAACATTATGTAAATTACAATGTGTATCTCAGGCAACTTGATAAAAAATAGTGTGTCATGTTGGTAATAGCCACAAGGGGGCTCCCCTCTGTTTCCCTGAACACTGAACCATAGTCACTTGATGACGAGGATGATGGAACACAGTAACCATATAATCAAAACCGAATTACATGTCCTTAATGATCATTGAGGGTGGGGGTTGGGGCCGGAGACGGTCTGTTGGACACTTCTATGACCCTTCAACCATTCTGGCTCTATTTCTCCAACACAGATCGATTGTATTGATCCTGCGGAAAGGTCAGTTTCCTTGATGAGCTGGCTGTGTCAATGAGTGACAGTGTCCACTGGTAGCCATCTGATTTTCAGGAAGCCATTTTGTTTGTCTTATTCTGTCAACTCAGGGACTTTTGTATGGACTTGAATAGAGCATCAGATGTAACTGTTTCAACAAACCGTTTCAACTAAACCACAAATCACGCTGACGTATCCAACGTAATCCCACTGAGAATCAAATGACTTGCGGGTCCGCTGCGCCCCACCGTGGTCTAGTGTGTTCTGTGCGTGAGCTGCAGGGAAGGCCGAGCAGTCCCTCGTGACAGGCGGCTCACACAGATGACAGATGGAGCAGCTGGCCAGCGGGCTCACCGTATGCTCTGTGGCACCGAGATTAGACAGACCTCGCCATAAAGACAGACGCTCCTTGATCCCTCGTCCCTGTGATCTCTGTGAGGATCAAATGGGTATCAGTCGTCCGATTCCCCGTCCGTTGTGCCTGGTGATTTAACCACGTTTCTATTGAAATAATAATGAAAGTATCCCCCCCCCTAATCCCTTCCCCCCTCTCTTACTGTCCCCCCCCGCCCAGTATGGGCGGTCGGACAGTTATCGGGTTGCTACCACTCAGGATAAAGATGGCAAGTCTCCGGACAAGAAGAGCAAAAAGACGAAGGATATGGACGAACTGAAGAAAGAAGTACCCATTGTAAGTGATTGGCACAATTTGGCATATACACACAAATACACACACACACATTCAGACACAGACACACACACACACTGTACGCTGTGGGCTGAATCACAGGGATGGTCAAATGCTGCGAACCCTCAATACTGTTGAAGTGAGTATAACCTTCAGTCTCTATTCAGGACACTCCAGACAGACAATGAGTACCTGGAACACGAATTGTCTAAATAGTTTGAAATACCTTAAAAGTAAAATATTACAAATGGTCACTTCAAATGGTAGATTTCAGTTCCATCGTTGTGATGTATACATGGCATACTCACTGTTTCTCTCTTTCTCCCTCCCACACACGAACACCTACACACACACGCGCCCTCTCTCTCTCTCTCTCTCTCTCTCTCTCTCTCTCTGTGTCCCTCCCTCTCTTTCAGACGGAACATAAGATGTCCATAGAGGAGTGCTGCAGGAAGTTCAACACAGACATTGTCCAAGTGAGTCCTTCAAGTGAAGGGTGCCACAGTGATGCTGACTGAAGTCTCCCAGTCCTCCTGCATCACTAGCTGTCGTACTGCATCACCCGCCCACTATGTGGTGCTCTTGCACTCCACAATCACTCAAGTGAAACAGTCTTTGTAGGGGCAGTTTTAAGACAGCAGAGGAACTCTCACGAGCATGTATGACCCCTTTGTAAAGTAATTACCCAATAAGTATACGTACTGAGTAACATGTTTTTTGAGTTACTTATACATTTTCTGCATAGACTGTAGAACACTAACAAGTTAGCTAATGAGTTTTATTGAACCTCAGGCTCAAAGTATGACCCACAGAAATACATTTTACATTTAATGGAACCTCTACCGTAATTATACATTTAATGGAATTTCTGTGGTATTCAACACACTTCAGGTTTAACCTGACCCGAACTCCCCCCCCCTCAGGGTCTGACCAATGCCAAGGCGGCGGAGTATTTGATCAGGGACGGTCCCAATTGTCTCACCCCTCCCCCGACCACCCCCGAGTGGGTCAAGTTCTGTCGCCAGCTGTTCGGTGGCTTCTCCATCCTGCTGTGGACTGGCGCCATCCTCTGTTTCCTGGCCTATGCCATCCAGGCCGCCACCGAGGACGAGCCCGCGGGGGACAACGTGAGTCACGGCTGCACACGCCCTTGTGCACGTTGAACACTGACACATTACAGGTTAACACAGCCGGAGGGGTTTTGAGTCACACGCGACTGAATCACACGCGACTGATTCACACGCACGCCCGAGTTGAGCAAATCTCCCAGACCCCAGTCACTTATTTTAATTCAAACAAACTGCCCAGACAAATAGCGACAGCACGTCATCATTCTTACGTGATCATCTGGTGACTGCTACAGCAGTGGTCCTTGTGCTGTTTGTGTGTAGCAGAATACCTTATAACCCTTTGCGCTACCATCTAGCGAGGGACCAGATTCCACTTTCAGCAGGAAAAATAAATTGAGCCATAATGAATTTCAGGAAACTACTAAATAAAAGTGAGCATTATTGCTTTACTGTGATTCTATTAAGTTGGGCTTTTAAAAAAAGATCATCAGCCGGTTAAAAGTCAATGGCCTGACCACTGGTCATGTTTGCAATTCTATGGAATCTAGAAATGGCTTGTCCCATGTATTTTTATAAATATTACAATTATTCAAATATAATAAATATACATATTCACATTGCTGATTACATCCAAATCTATTCATGCAAAAAAAATTAAATAAATGTGTTTCTTGATGATCACCAGGGTTTCTCGAGACATCTACTGACCTGCATTGTACACAATATAACAGTGATGTCTCTTGGTTTCACCCTCAGTTGTACCTGGGCATCGTGCTCTCTGTGGTAGTCATCGTTACCGGCTGCTTCTCCTACTTCCAGGAGGCCAAGAGCTCCAAAATCATGGAGTCCTTTAAAAACATGGTGCCTCAGGTAAACACAGTGTGTGTGTGTGTGTGTGTGTGTGTGTGTGTGTGCGTGTGTGTGTGGACTCTCTAAACTTTCCTCTGTTTTCCCTGTAGCAAGCACTGGTGATCCGTGAGGGCGAGAAGATGACGATCAATGCGGAGGAGGTGGTAGCAGGAGATTTGGTGGAGGTGAAGGGAGGAGACAGGATCCCCGCTGACCTCAGGGTCGTTTCTGCTCACGGCTGCAAGGTGTCATACCCACACACAACATCAAATCAAAGCTGTCCCATAAAAAAGATATTAGGTCTAAACTGTGAAAGGAAATGCTTAGTTGTAATTGCAAGCCCTCCTCAACAGGGCAATCACTTTAATTAAAATCTGAAATAGTAAATTCAGTATATACGTACATTTGATATACCTGTTTTCCTGATATTTCAACATTATGATGTCAAAATAACACTTGGAAATTATGAAAAAAAGTTTAGAGTATTTTTGCGTAACTGCTGGAAAATAGACATCTCTTAATTTCAGCCTGTTTAGGCTGAATTGAACTTTTGGCCCACTCTTCATGTCTTTAATAGACCAATGAATCTGGTAAGGGACTATGTAGGCTGTGAAAGAGTGGATGAGTATGAGTCACAAACACGTAATATGTAGTATATATATAACTGATCTCTATTGTTATTGGAATGTAAACAATTAGATTTAAGAAAACCTAAGTTTACAATGTTAGTTAAGAACTTTTATAATTGTAAGCTAATATTTGTTCCAATAAAAAAATATAATGTATTTGTAGTCATTAATAAGCTTGCTGAACTTTTCTAGTTGCAACTGTCCAATCTTCAGCTGCAAATGGTTCCAATTCTCCAATGTCAGAGTGGTGCCCCTTCTGTTGTTTTCAAGAACATACGCTTTTGGTTGGATTTAGATCTTGGCTTAACGCTGGCCACTCCAGAACATTCTACTGTTTATTCTTGAACCATTTTATGCTGCTTTTTGATGTGTGATAGGGTTGCTGAGATCCTCAACCCTCAAGAGAGACCACTTTTTTGTGTAGTTGATTGAAAATTGCTCTTGAAAACACTAATCTGCATGTAATTTACACATTGTGGTCCAAAGGCAGCAAAGCAACCCTACAACATCATCAAACCGCTATATGTTTGACGTAGAGATGGTGTTCTTTTCTAAGCTGAATTTGTTAGTTGATAAATTAAGCACTGGTTTGTATTGCCAAAGAGCACTGTTTTGTTTCATTGGTCCATTGGTTTTCCAGGATTTAGGCTTGTTTAGGTGGGTTGTTGCAAAGTTCAATGAGGCTTTCTTGACCCTTTCAGGTGTGGTGTCTTCCTATGTTTAACAATGACCAAACGTTCTGGGGTTTTGTTCTACAGGTAGATAACTCTTCCCTGACTGGCGAATCAGAACCCCAGAGCAGGTCACCTGACTGTACCCATGACAACCCCCTGGAGACCCGCAACGTTGCTTTCTTTTCTACCAACTGTGTTGAAGGTAACCTACTCTATAGTTCACCAACACAGTTGACATCATCTCACACATACAAGCCCACCAACATTTACCTCTCTTAATCCACCTCACTTTTCATTTTTCCTGACCTCCGACCCCTGCTTTTCTCTCTCTGTGTCTTCCTCTCTTAGGTACGGCGCGTGGCATTGTGGTGTGCACCGGCGACCGAACTGTCATGGGCCGCATCGCCACCCTCACCTCCGGTCTGGAGTCGGGAAAGACCCCTATCGCCAAGGAGATCGAGCACTTCATCCACCTGATCACAGGCGTGGCCGTGTTCCTGGGAATCACCTTCTTCATCCTGGCCGTGTTCCTGGGATACAGCTGGCTGGAGGCCGTCATCTTCCTCATCGGCATCATTGTGGCTAATGTCCCAGAGGGCCTGCTGGCCACCGTCACTGTGAGTGGCTTCTCCGTCTGACCGCTCCACTGTTTGGCTGTTTGTCTGGATGTCTATAACCCCCTTATACATCCTCTAGACCTCTGGACGATAGAGGTCTAGATAGAGGTCTGTGGCTCAATGGGTACAGCGTGGTTCTCGCAATGCCTGGATAGTGAGTTTAATTACCGGGCTATGAACACAAGGGTTTGGGAGCAAGGGTTACACTTCATTGTATCAACAAACATTTAAAAAATCTGTTAAATCTGTTGATAAGCAGCGGCTTGCTAAGGTTAAGGTTAGGTTTCGAGTAAGGTTTAGGGTAAGGTTTAGGGTTAGGATAAAGGCAAGGGTTAGTAGATAGTTAAAATTTTAATAGTCAGTAGATAATTCATAGAGCATCTATAGACCCAATTTTGAGACTCTCACAATGAAAGAAAAAATTTCCAAACAGCTTCATTGGCTGTCCAAAATGTCGTTTGAGGAACCCTTTGAAGAATCCTTTTGGCGTTCCAGGTAGAACCATCTTTGGTTTAATATAGAACCAAAAAAGGGTTATTTTTATCTAAGTATATTCATAATGCCTACTAAGTAGCATATTCTAGACCGACCAGATTCTTCACCAACTAGACTGTAAACATCTACTGAAGAACATCATGGATCACTAGACCTAATAGAGATCTGTCAACCGACCAGACTGCTGAAGCAAACCCATTACCTTCCGGAAAATGTGCCCTTTCTGGATTCCTGAATAACCCTGTCTGTCTGCTGTAGGTCTGTCTGACACTCACTGCCAAGCGGATGGCTAAGAAGAACTGCCTGGTGAAGAATCTGGAAGCCGTGGAGACCCTGGGCTCCACCTCCACCATCTGCTCCGACAAGACAGGCACCCTGACCCAGAACAGGATGACCGTGGCCCACATGTGGTTCGACAACCAGATCCACGAGGCCGACACCACGGAGGACCAGTCTGGTAAGGATCGGAGGTTTCGGGTTCGACACACCCGCGGCAAGCATGACAGACATTGTTTTATCGTCTTTGATCGGCCTCGTGTCTCTCTCTACAGGGGCCTCCTTCGACAAGACCTCAATAACATGGGGTGCCCTGGCTCGTGTCGCAGCGCTGTGCAACCGCGCCGTCTTCAAGGCCGGCCAGGATCAACTGCCTATCCTGAAGAGGGACACAGCGGGCGACGCCTCCGAGTCGGCCCTGCTCAAGTGTATCGAGCTTTCCTGCGGCTCAGTCAAACAGATACGAGAGAAGAACAAGAAGGTGGCTGAGATCCCGTTCAACTCCACCAA
>JACXGI010000483.1:34179-87171 GCA_016801175.1 Esox masquinongy
CCCCCCCCCCCCGCACAACGGAATATCGATCATCTGTCCCTGCCGCAGTATACACACCAGTGTGGGCGAATATGCGTGTTTGCATGGGGATGGGTGAATCTCCAAGGTCATCTCCATGGCAACCCGAGGTAGGGTTGTAGGGGTGGGGGCTGTAATATCTGGCATGTCGGATGCAGGCAGGGACGGCACATAGGGAACACAATAGGCAGCACAGACTGTTAATTTCAAAGCAGCATACATACAGGCAGCCTTTCAATGAATGTTTTACATCCCCACTGAGGAGAGAAAAAAAGGAGTTAAACGGGCTGTCGGATTTTGTCAAGCTTGTACTTGTGAGTCCTCACACGTCCCCAGAAACGCCCACACACAATCAGGCGCACACAACGCAATATCTGGACAGGAGTTTACTGCACTTCCCGATTCTTAATAAAAATACAAAACAATGACAGTAAAAAAGATAACATGACAAGTAGGAAACACTTTTTTTAATTACCTTCTTTAAATATCAAAGCCATAAGCAGAGCTGATAAATTGATAAAAAACACCCAAAGGTTACCAGTAACTGAAAGCGGACACGATGTACAAAAACGTGTACAAATTAAATGTAAAGCTTAAACAGCATTAGGTATCTGCAATAACAAATACGCATTGCTACAAATTGAACGCGATCTAACAAAATTATTTACATGTGAGTTAAATATAGCACATTGTAAAGCTGCAAATGGCACTTTTCCCCACAGTCATACAGACGTGATGCTCATGGCAATCAATCCATACGTTTCATTGCAATCGAGTATTATTGTGGTCTTACAGAGTTGTAGAGGGCCAGTAACAGAAAATTAGTTCAGAGGAAAGACCAGGTGCATTGTAGGTGCATTAGGAAAGGTCAAATGTAAGGTTTGAAGGTTCACACAGGCTCCATGAAGAGCTCCTCCATTTCCGATCCTCCCTCCAGCTCTCGGAAGGCAGCGTGCGAGCCAATCACAAACAATGTCGCACCTGAATGACAGGGCATAGCCATTCAATGAAATGAGAGGAAAGAAGAAAAGATGAAGGTGATTAGAAACCTAGGTTACATTTAGGGTTCATATATATTATTATTATAATGTTATTATTATTATTATTATTAATTTAACAACAGACCAGTAGGAAACAAACTACAAGTATTGGAAAACAGAGGGAGACAGAGAAAGGGCACAGACCGTTGGCAGAGCTCTTTGGCATTTTGGTCCTTATTTGAAAACTTAGACCGCTACACCAGACTCCAACAGATAAGTGAGTGTGTCTTTCCCTAAAGATCCAGATGTTTCTGACCATTGCGACAACCCCCCGTTATGTCTCACCTGTTTCAGTGCACTTTTGCTTTAAATCCCAATTATAAAGCCAGCATCAGATTGAATATAGAACTTAAATACCTCAGATTCTGACAATTTTTCCCCTAAGCCTTTTTTTCATAACGAACACAGCAGCTTTGTAGAAAAACTTTAACGAATGACCTGACTGTATCCACTTCCTATTGCAATTCACAGCAATGTCTCTGTTGTTTCTGAAGCTGTTCTCAGTTAGAGAACTATTTTTGACCAATGCTGTGGACTAATAAAAAAGTTTTTTTTTTTAAATGTGATTTGCTATATGGTGAATTTACTCCATATTAGGCTATTTATATGAACAAGTTGTTAACAATATTGTGAATAACTATATGAACATTTTGTGTACAGAAACTATTAACTGGGCAAGACTATTTTATGCCAGAGTTTATCTTGTTGAAAAATGTAATGAAATGTGTGTTGTTTCAAGTCAAGTATAAAATAATTTTAAAAAATGAATCTGAAAATGTACTAAATTGTTTAGTGATTATTTTTTATATGTTTTAAGGGTTCATGAAAGGTGTATTACCGCAATTCATAGGTTCTTATTATTACTGATAAGTTCCTATTAAGACAAATAAACAGAAAAAATAAAACCTTAAAGTAGAAATCGGTACGTTCCTCCCTGTAGTATCTACAACCCTGTTTCCAAAAATGTTGGGACGCTGCATAAAATATAAATAAAAACAGAATGCAATGATGTGCAAATAATTGAAACCCTATATTCAATAGACAATGGTGCAAAGACAACATATCAAATGCTGAAACTGACATTTTATTATTTCTTCAAAAATATATGCCAACTTTGAATTTGATGCCAGCAACACGTTTCAAAAATGTTGGGAGCGAGGCATCAAAAGACTGGAAAAATGGCAGTGATCTTCAGGCCCTCAGGCAGCATTAAAAACAGACACCATTCTGTAGTGGAAATCACTGTAGGGCTCAGGAACACTTCAGAAAACCATTGCCTGTGAACACAGTATGTCGCTGCATCCACAAATGCAAGTTAAAACTCTACCATGCAAAGCAGAAACATATAATATATATCCAGAACCAGAACCTCTGCTGCGTTCTCTGGGCCCAAGCTCATTTAAGATGGACTGAGGCTAAGCGAGAAGCTGTCCTGTGGTCTGACAAATCAAAATTTGATATTATTTGTGGAAATCATGGATGCCGCATCCTCCAGACTAAAAAGAGAAGAGACCATCCAGCCTGTTATCAGAGCACAGTTCAAAAGCCAGCATCCGTGATGGTATGGGGGTGCATTAGTGCACGTGGCATGGGGGACTTGCACATCTGTGAAGGCACGATTAACGCTGAACAATATATACAGGTTTGGGAGCAACATATGCTGCCACCCAGAGAACGTCTTTTTCAGGGAAAGCCTTACTTATTTCAGCAAGACAATGCCAAACCACATTCTGCACGTATTACAACAGCATGACTCCGTAGTAAAAGAGTCCAGGTACTAAACTAGCCTGCTTGCAGTTAAGACCTGTCCCCTTATTGAAAACATTTGGCGCATTTCGAAACAAAAAATACAACAAAGGAGACCCCGAACTGTTGAGCAGCTGAAATCCTATATCAAGCAAGAATGTGAATACATTTCACTTTCAAAACTACAATTTCAAAAAGACAATTGGCATCCTCAGTTCCCAAACGCTCACAGAGTATTGTTAAAAAAAGAGGTGATGCAACACAGTGGTAAACACCCCCCTGTCCCAAATTTTTTGAAACGTGTTGCTGGCATCAAATTCAAAATGGGCATATACTTTTCCTAAAACAAAACAATTTCTCAAGTTTCAACATTTGATATGTTGTCATTGTGCTATTTTCAATTGAATTTATGGATAAATTATTTGCATATCAACGCATTCTGTTTTTATTTGCATTTTACACAGCACCCCAAATTTTTTGGAAATGGGATTGTACAAGGGGAATAGCAAAAACAATATATTTACTATAGATAGCCTTAGCAGCTACCTAGAAAACAAATAGATAGCTACAAAGTTTGGCTAGGAATTCACATTTTATAGTGTATAATCCCTGTGATGACAGTAAACAAACGCCTTTTGTTTAAAATCATAGACTAGTGGCGCAGGTCGGACAGAGTTTCCTATGTTCAGGCCTAGCTTTAGTAGCCAACTAGATAACAGCTAGCTAGCTTAGCATTCCAGCTAAGGTCAGGTAACATGTTATAGTCTGTCCTGCCCAAGTAAACAAAGACTTTTTGTACACTTGTCATAGGCTAGTGGTACTGCACAGAGATGTATGGGTAGCTTACAAATGTCTCCTCAAAAACCAAGTTGTGTCTGCCACCTCTAACTAAAAGTCAACAGTCAAGTCAAAACCGTTACAGCTGTCAGGTTCTCCAGGTTCTCTGTAGATTAGTTGCAGCTCATCCCTATTTGGCTTAATATTTCTAAATACCTGAGATTGAAAGGCCAAATTAAAAACCTGGCTGTTTAAAGTAGCGTTACCTAACTTGGGCAAGCAGTAAGCAATCTAAGCAGCCAACCAGTTTTATTTCTAACTCCAGTTGGGGAATAACAATTGGAATAAAACCATTTAGGACTTTGCAGGAAATAAAGCACAGAAGACACCGTAATGTTCATTTATAAGATTATGTGCTTGCTATGGCCCGGGTGCGAAAAGGGTTCACATAAACAGAAGAATTTAGGGATCTTTTAAAGTGAAACTTGTTTTTATACCAGGCAGTGTATCCTCTTCAGGCTGGATGAAAGTTTTGGCCTCAGTCATGACATCACAGTCTGATCTCATTAGCAATGATAAATGACTGTTCATCTGGGTAATGGGGTCGCTCTTGACCATCCAATCAGCCAATCAAGGCTGCACATTTAAATACCTTGAAATGTGTTTACAGCCACCCTCCAGTCAGACTGATCATTTACATGCTGCATCATAGCTTAGGGAAAAAAACAAACACCAAAAAGACAACCAGCTTGTTTTCAGCCCTTTTGTTTGTCTGATCAAAACAGGTTTTTTCTTAATGCTATCTTGTTCAGCTGCAGCAAACGTGGTGCACAGTATGTTTGGATTATCAAATCGCAATGCATATCGCATCCTGAGAAACACAAAACATCAATGCATATCGTATCCTGAGAAACAAAATACATCGATGATATCGCATTGTGAGGACCCTGGTAATATTATGAATATTTGTCGAGAAACCAACTCATTGTCCTTGGAGGTACTTCATGTGGTGAATTCAAAGTTATACAGTATTACAGAGAACAACGTTATTATTATTTTACATCTTGGAAAATATTTGAAATGTTGTGATTCTTTCTCACATAATGCATGCTATTGTTGGGTTTTTGAGATAGCATCCAATTGACCCCTGTTAACTCGAAGGAGTGCACTTCTTGCAGAAGTGCACCAGCGACCCAATGACAATCTACTGGCTATGTACACAATGGCCATTAATTCAATGGAATGGAGATTACTATCTCCTCAAAACTCTCTCTGGTATTTTGGCCATTAATTTGAATGGAATGGAGTTTACCATCTCCTCAAAACTCTCTCTGGTATTATGGCCATTTGAGATAGAACTGTAACTTACCCAGGACCCAGAACACTGCGGCGCCTGCACCAGCCAACCAGAACACAGGGAACGAGACCATTCCTGCCAGACCCATTTGGTGATGTCCCGTCACCTCTTTTCCTGTGGGCCAAATTAAACCAATCACACTTCAAATTCCACCCTGCACACAATCATATCCCAGTACAGTAGTTTGTGAGATGGATCACACTTGGAGCCTCACCAAAAAGGACTATTTTAGACTCCAGAGACTTGAGGTGGATGATGTAGAAGGCACCAACAAACACGGCCAGGGCAATCAGCAACATTGGTGAGCTGATACTGAGGGCAAAAAGGCAGAGCAAGAGAGAAACCATTAATCTCTGATAATGACATATTCAAAAAAACAGGTTTTCATCCAAGATAAATCCAGGCCAATTGGTAAAACTGGAATTTGGAGTTTGGAAATAAAATAGGCTGCCTGGATGCAACATGTTATTACTGGGTGTCTAATATTAACTGAAAACCACAAATATATTGAGACATGTAGGTCTTACATGCAGTAAAGGATGAGACCCATGAAGATGAAGGTGTAGTTGCTGTTGTAGGTGTCCAAATTGCGGACAACCCGCTGGCACAGTTCGCCAAAGTTGCGGGGCTTGGTGAACTTCCTGTGGTCCACGAAGCCGGCCCAGGGACGGATGGAGGCCCGCTGTCGATCAAACCACTCCTTGGCCATGTTGGCCGAGAGGCCTTTGGGCAGCCACAGTCTGTGAGGCAGGGCAGAAAGCCATGGAGGTAAACTAAACAAGAGGTATGGGGAGATGAAACAACTACAGCATTAATGACAATGACGGGAAAGAGTTGCAAAAGACCCTTAAGCTCAACACTCTTGTCTCACCTTACTTACAAAAATAAAGTCAATGAGCTGATGTCTGACAAACGCACCTTCTGAATCCCCTATTCCTATTTGTACATGTCACCTCAGTGTTTAGTGCAAATAAATGTTATTTGTTAATATGTACATATTTCTTTGTAACAGATTTCACTGTCCTAAAGACACATTAACAGTCACAGAACAATATGTAGTCAAGGAACACAGATTGTAGATATGAAATGTATATGGAACAATAGTCATTTGCCAAGGTCCTAGTTATCTCTCGAGTAACCAAGGAGTGCTCTATGTCTGTTTTCAGACATATCGAGCTCAGCTGGGAACATGTCAACTACAATGAAATGCTCCGATTTAAAGGTCAATAATCATCCCTTGCCATACCGTTTTGGGAACATATCTGAGAAATAATACTGATTAGAAAAGATACACTAATTAGGACTACGGGTGTCGTGATATACCAGTATAGACGATATGATGATTGATATCATGTTAATAATACACATATGATAATATCGTATTCACTAGGCGAAACTGAAGTTGTATTTTTCCAAAAACCCCTCTTGGTTTTTTGATACCTTATAGACACCTACAGACAAACGATGTATGTGCTTAAATAAGGAGAATGGACATATGCACTGGCGTTCAAATCAACTCGTTAGCCCCACTAGAACCCCCAGGAGAGATTCGCAAAGACACTATCCACTAGCGTTTGAAGTAACACCTTTTTGGAGCCTATTCACTAGGCGAAAATATCTTGTATCCACCTCCATACACTTGTATTTTGAGTGTAATTCATTTGCCAAAAAAAGAGAAACAAAAACACATTAAACAAAACTGAAGATGAATTTGACAGATAGCACTTTTTAAAAAAAAAAAATGTATACAGATACTGCAATAATATCGTTACCGTGAATTCTTTTGGCCACAATAATAGTGTAGTGAAAATTTGATATTGTGACAACCCTAAATTAGGACACAATCCCTAATTTAGGGCTTTAGAAATAATATTTATGAAATTCACATCATTCACAATCACAAATGTGTGAAAATGTGTGTACAGTAAGAACTGTATTTGGGTGTGCGTTATTTGTGTTTTAAAATTAAACATTTTTTCCTTTTGTGACATTTCAGACCAAGCATCGGGCCACTTAGTAATTTTACCCCACCGTTTCTCACCACGCAATTTTTTGACGTCCAATTCCCAACTTAGCCTTTCCTTGTGGTGACAACTCCACAGCAGGGTTAGTCAAACTTAGTCAAAGATTGAAATGTGCTTCTTCCGAGCATGTCTTGCTAAACCAGTCTGATTCTTGTCACACTGCTCACCCAATCCACAATCATTTAGCTGGTACACTCTCACTGAGGTGACACATTTCCCACAATTGGGTTTGCAGACATGACGAGCCAGTTCCGTTCGACATCCCTCCCCCCTTCCTAAACTGAAACTAGAGTTTAGATTTTAGAGCAAGGTCCTGAACAAGCAAACAGTGCTACAACAGGTTTAATAGTTCCAGTGAATATGTTTTTGTGCTACACAACCTACAGGGCCAACTGAAGAGACCACCTCCCTGGGGTATGTTTCTCAAAGTGTCAGTTTTACTAACAAATAGGGACAAAGCTAGGGAACACTTACTTTCCCATGACACCTCCGCCTCCTGTCACGTTGGCTGCGTCAGCGGTGAAGAGATCACCTGCCTTGGAGTCCATGTCTACAAGACAGTTCTCACCCTTCGGTACACCTGATGTCATTGGTGCAGGTGCTGAGGGAGGCAATATGTGGTCTATAACAAAACACGACAGTGAGAGAAAAAAGACAAAGTTTAATGCCCAGTCAATGTAAACGCTAGAGACTCTAGTAGGGAGGGGTTAATACGTAATGGAAAATATTGGTCATGTACTGCATTGGCTTAGTTACAAATGGTAGAATTTCGGCAAGTATGAGTTAGCTGACATTTTATTTTTCAGTTTCCCTAAATCATTGTGATAATTGTTATTCTTGAAAACCTTTAATATTCCACTTTTTAAAAGATTTGTAGTTACGTCCAACAGCTAGCTACAATGGCTATTAACAATTATTGTCCATCGCATCGCTAACAACAAAGCCACATCACCACATAGTTCAAGTCGATTATTGGTAAACTTGGCTAGTTACCAGCATAGTCATAGGTCCCTGCCATGGAATTACGCAAGGATACGTACAGCAGTTTCTAAATAAAAAAAACAAATGTCAAAAAATATACATATTTTTTTAAAAGCATACTCACACCGTCAGCTACTAGTTCCGGATGGTAAACTACACTCTAGCTCAGCGGATGTGATGTGGAGCAAAGTGAATAATGGTCTAATGTCCGGTTGTATGTTTCGTAAATTACAAAATAAAAGTCAATAAATGTCTAGGATATAAATAAATAGAGACAGATATCGATAAAGGATGTATAAGTAAGAACTTCATCAAGAGCGTGTTTTTTCAATGTAATTTTTAAAAAGGAAATTAATGTAATATGCGATTTACAATTGTCATTAAGGTAAGTAAAACATAATTAAATCTGGTTAAATACAAGTTGTTACAAAGACAACCTCCAAAATGGGAGCATAAAATGTTTTCACAGGCTTCTGCCCCGTCTCTTCATATTCATAGCAGCACCACCTGGGGGCTCGTATTTGTAATGACATACCACATTAGATTTACATTTTAAATTTGAGTCATAAAGCAGATACTCTTATCCCGAGCGACTTACAATTAGTAAATACAATTTAAGAAGTTAAATTCAAAAACGTCCAAATCGACCCAGATTAGACAGAATAACGTGTATTACAGCAAATACATAATCACAGACGGGATTTTCCCCCACGTGGAAGATAGGTGAATTACAATAATATTATGCTTAATCCAAAACATCCAATTCGCGGGTGTTTTGTAAAAGCCCTTTATAAAAGCACTTTGTAAAAGCACTGTAAAAGCACTGTGACAAATGCTGATGTAAAAAGGGCTTTATAAATAAATGAGATTGATTGATTGATGTATGCAAGGATTTGTAAAAAAAAAAACGTTTTAAGCGGTACTGGTTCTGTTCTGTTCAATAACAAATGTAAGAAACTGCAACTTCCAAACAAAATGCAAAATCGATTAACATAACCGCACTTTAATATGACACATTTTAGATTTCTGGAAAGTATGTTTACTTTACTGAAGTACTGAGAACATTGTTTAAGCTACTATATAAATGGGCAATAATGTTGACTTGCACGAAAAAAGACTATGAAACATTAATATGATAAAATAGACATTGTAGGGTTTGTTGTAGCTATGAGACCAAGCAGAAAAGATTACACTATGTGAAGCACTAAAATGGCAGAAAGTCTTATGAGTTTAAAATTGGTTTAAAGACGCCAGTATGTCAGAGGAAAAGTTAGCGACAAGTACATTGATGCCTGTCTGCTGCCTTCTGCGAAGCATGGTGGCAGCTCAGTCATGGTCTGGAAGTGCATTTCAGCAAATGGTTTAGTGGATCTGGTCAGAATCTATGGAATTACGAATGCTTCGAAATATAAACAGATTTTGATTCAACTTGCTGTATTCTCTGGAACCTGACAGACTGGGAAACACTTTGGGCCTGTTTCGCAGACACAGATTAACCCTAGTCCTGGTCTAAAAAATCCAGCTCAATGGAGAATCTTCATTGAGCTTGATTTTTTAGTTCATCTTTCAACATGACAAAACACTCTGTAAAGACAAATAAGACCTACTTAACCCTCTGCAGATAGAAAATCAATGCTACCAATGCTAATTGCTTCAGTTTTACATTCTAAGGGAGGCCAAACAAAATACTGACTGGATTTACATGTTTTTATTGCTTTTTTACTAATTTCATAAGTATCCAGTCGTTTTTTACTCTTAAAATTTTTTTTAAAAATTTAAAAAAATCCACAAAATATTCTATTGAGTAATCACACAATACAGTAACATTTGGGTTTCATTTTAAGACATGAAATACATTTTCATATGAAGTACTTGCAGAATGTAATGGTCACATAACCTTTGATGTCATCTTTTTTTGTTACTTTTTACAATTACTTAATCTGACCACTCTTAATTGATAATTACTTAATCTGGTGAAAAAAGGTGAAAAAAGTCCAGAAACGAGCAGTGTGATGTGGATGAAAACATTTGAAGACATTAGTTACTGCTAAACTTTTCTATCATTACTGTAATTTTTTTGTTGTATTTTGTTAAGACAGAAAGCCAAAAAGTTTTCACATGAATTGTTGTAGATGTCTTCATTGATCACACCTTTTATTATACTTGGGATAGGAATTATGGAAATGATAACATTTTGATTGGTAGTGTACAGGAAGTGTGTTGCATAACATGGAAATGGTTAAGCTGATTACCAAAGGGTCATTCTGAAATGTGTCATGCATTGTTTGCTGTTGGATTAGCGTGTTGCTAGATTGAGTAAATGGAGGTTTTCAACTATGTTGTGTTTTGCTGACTAAACCAATGTACACATTAGATCGCCCAAACAAATTAGATTTGGGATTAATGTCTGTGTGGTGAAAGATGTCTGTAAACCAAATGGAAATACAATCAATGATTATAAATGTAAGAGTTTGAAAAATCCCAACATACTTGTGAAAATAGTACCAAAACAATTAAATAATGTTTTTGTAACTTTTCATTCATACTGGTGTTTAATTAAGTCATATACTGTTTAGTTTCAAACAAATAAACACTTAATGCTCAGATAAATGGCTTCAAGTTTAAAAAATAATTACAGACATTTCAGATGGTAGACCATGCACCTGGAACATATATTATCTGTCAATACATACACAATGAAATAGAAAAGTATTCATTTGGCATAAATGTATTCATCTCTTCTGGTCACAAGGCATTCAGTTGCAAACTTTTGGAAAAGTTTGACAGATAAATTAAAACAGAGTCCTGAACAGATTTCATGAATTACTTAAAAAGTTGTTTTACTCTCAATACAAAAGAGCACAAAATAGAGGACATCGACTAAAATGTGTTTCCTGTGTCAGAGTAATGAGCAAGGACTCTTCGATTTGTTATTTTCATGTAGACTTTTAACAAAGTTCTGCAGGTTTTAGCTGTTTCAGGTCGGAGTATGTTGGAGCAGCAGTGAGCGAAGCGTGCGTAATTTGGCTAGAACGCGGAACAGGTTTCAGAAATATTGGATTAGCATCCATCTGTCCTGATCCAATTTTGCTTTGATAACCCTCATCATCATTTCACCTGCTCTGCCCAGCAGTTTTAATTTCTTCAGCCTTCTTTAGATTCAGAGATAGCCTGCAACATCCTTCTGAAACGCTGAGTGTTTCTTCTCAGTGGTGCTAAATTGAATGGAGCAAATATGGAGCGGCGGTCTCTTTTCCTGTTAGTATGGTGCATTGTGGGAAAGGATGTCATGCCCGTGGAGCGATGAGTGGAATGCGGTACTTCTCAACCCTGCTCACAAGCTCTGGTTCAGTGATATCTTGACCCAAGAGCTATTTCAGGAAGGGTGTGTACTCACAATCTCCTCCGTAAGCAGATGACCTCTAAATACTTTGTCTGATGCCCCTTTTCCGAACACCTAGACATGCATTTATCCATCTCCCCTAAAGGTTGTGACCAACAGAAGAGTTTGTAGGCATTCATAAGTCCTTAATGTGACTTGTTCAACGACTAGTTAATGCACTACTGATGTAACATTTTTTGCAGAACACTTGCACGGCATGTGACATGCCGTAAGGGAATCCTCATAAGCACTTTAAGGTGATTCAGATCAATATTCTCTCCAGCAGAAATGCAACCCTGCGACTGTGTTGTACCTTTCTTATAAACACTCCAAATGTCCACTAGGCAAAAACGTCCACAGTCACGGAAGGACCGAGTTTCTCTTCACCCAATTTGGGTGCTCTTCAGGGTCATACTGGAATGAGCCTGTAACATTTTTTTCCTGTGGGTCTTAATGTGCATTTTAAGATTCCCGTTCTGAGCAAATCCTTTGCCACAGTAATCACAACGATATGGCTTCTCCCCCGTATGGGTCCTCCGGTGTGCTCTCAGATTAGCCGTGTTGCTGAAACATTTGCTACAATCATGGCAGTGGTACGGTTTCTCCCCTGTGTGAACTCTCATGTGTCCTGTGTAATTGGATCTGGTGCTGAAGCTTTTCCCACAAACTGGACAGAGATACGGCTTCTCCCCCGTGTGTTTCCGCCTATGCAAAACAAGGTGTCCACTTTGAGTGAACCCTTGGCCACATTCTTGGCAGCGGTACGGCTTCTCGCCGGTGTGAGTCCGTTTGTGTCCGATCAAATTGGCCGCGTCACTGAAACATCTGCCACAATCCTCGCAGCGGTACGGTTTCTCGCCTGTGTGAACCCTCATGTGTTTTTTCAGCCTAAGCTTCGTGGTGAACATTTTACCACAGACTTGACAAAACTCAGGATCAGTGTCATCCACAACATGAGTCTGGAGGTGACCTTTCATACTCTCCCCGGGAGCTAGGAGGGCTCCACAAACACCACAGACACGCTCTTTATCCTCTACATGTGCATGACTCTGCACGTGATTCAAAAAGGGAAGCTTGTACCGAAACAACTTCCCACAGACTTTGCAAGAACTAGGAGTACATTTCATGCCATTTGCGCTGCTGTAAATCCGTTTTCTTTTTTGTTGTCTCGTCGCCTTTGGTTTGTGGGGCTTTGAGACTGCCTGTGACCCATGGACGTTTTCACTGTTTTGATTTGGTGCTGCAGAACAAGCGGGTTCTGATAGTCTGTAATCCGCTCCGTCAGGTTCTGTTTTGATCGGTCCAGTTAATATTTTCGAATGACAACCTCTCTCCCCAATTTCTTCACTTTGGATTTGCATGGACCGCATAGGGGCCTGATCGTAATCAACTGCACACACAGGATCAAATATGAACTCTCTGGTATCTGTCTCCAGCCACTGAAGTTGCTTTTTGAGTTCCTCCTGCTCTTTTTTTATCTGTACAGGCTCGCTGTCCTCATGTCCTAGCCTGGGGCTCCACTCCTGCTCACAGGGCTGCACCTCAGGGATATCCTGCTCTTCAGAAACAGTGAGTGGCTGGAAGTCTGGAAGGAGATAAAAGGACGTAATGTAAAACCAAAGTGGACTTACATTAGAAGAATGTCATCAAAATCTGTTTCTGAAAACTGTGAAAAGTTACATTTACATCACAAACAGGGAAATAATGGTTGGGATAGGGGGGATCCTGACATGGGTATGGGGTCGGGCTACTTCATGAATGTCTAGCCATACCGCTGCTTTTGTTAACACCAACATCATTAAATGAAATAACTAACACATTATATTGGTTGAAAAGTCAGTTCAATAAATGATCTTACAAACCAGTTTTATTTAACTTGATCTCAGGTTTAACAACGGTTTCAAGAACCTTCTGTAAACGGTCGTTCTCCTCTCTCGAACGGGAAACCTCTTCTTGGTACTCTGAAATCGTTTTTTCAACTGCGCCAAATATCTCCTCAGCAGCCGCTGTTAATCGCTGGTTGAGGAACACTCTTAACCACTGTATTTTAGACATTTTTTTTTGCCAAATGTTACAAATGGCTAAACAGCATATGTACTGTTTTGACAACTTCCGCCAATAACAGCGTTCCTCATTAATGTGCAGTTTACAACCATTTTCTTCAAACAATACGTGTAGTCAAGAAGCAGTAAGTACTTCCGAATCCACGACTTTTTTTACGACTTCAGAATAATAGTTCAACAGCTAGTGATGTAAACTACGGCTAATACATTTGCAATATTGCCGCCTACCGGAGAGGAGGGGGCACTGACAGCTCTGTTTTTTTTTAGGAACATCACGTGTAAAACGAAATATTGCTTTTTGTGTGTACCGCTGCGCTCAGATGAGGTCCTAGATAAAGCTCCTCGCATTTTAGGCACTAATCATGCAACACTCAATCAACAGACAAGTTATCAGCCATTTATTCATTGATAAGTAGGATGCCAAAGCACAAACTGCCTACGATAACAAAGCTGGTTTTGATTAACGTGTGCACATTAGAAAGGGTAGGGTCCCAAAAATATTCTAAGCATATTGAATTGTTTTCTTCACAACAGTAATGATACAGAATAGAGGACCCAACAGATGGGATGTGGCATTACACAACAGCAACAACACAAACAATGCTTCTACACAATCATTCTGCACAATACAGTCCAGGCCCGAATTTTCACTTTATTATTCAGACTTTATACAAATAATGCATATTGATCTTCCTTATTTCTGATCTGCATTTTAAGCCAAAAAAATCTTCACTTGGATTCACATTATTTCCACATCCTGTAATATATATTTTTTTAGAAAGAATAATGCATTTCCCTGGACATACAGAAGACCAGAACATACCCTAGACCTGTCTATAGATGACAATAGCGTTTAAAAAATAAACATTATGTAACTTTTTCATATCAATTGCTGCCCTCTCCAATCACAATGTACCTACAAAATGTCATATATTCTCCCTTTCATGAGTAATCCTTATGTGTCTTCCCAGGGAGTTCATCCATTTGAAAGATTTGCCACAATAATTACAACTATACTGTTTTCCCTCAGCGTGGATTGTCTGATGTCTATTTAAAGCACTTGTTGTCATGAAGCATTTTCGACAAATAGGACACTTGTATGGCCTCTCTCCTGTGTGACTCCTCACGTGTGCTTTGAGGTGATGAATGTTACTGAAACACTTGTCGCAAACACGACATTGCCACGGTTTATCTCGATTTTCCTGACTTTGTATTTGGTAAAGGTATGAGGACTGGGCCGGGTTCTCTCCGTCCTCCTCGCTTTCTATTTGGTGAAGGTACGAGGACTGGACCGCATTCTGTCGGTTCTCCTCACTTCCTATTTGGTCATGGTGTGAGGACTGAGTTGGGTTATGTGTCTGGTCATAGTTACTTTTCAAACAGGAGGGACTGAATGAGAAGTCTTTGGTACCAGACTCGAGCCATTGAAGTTGCTGTTCCTTTCGACTGGTCCTGTGTTCCTCCTGTTCCTTTTTAATCTGTGTGGGCTCTGGGTCCTCCTGACCGAGACTTGGCCTCCAGTTCTGCTCGCAAGGCTGCTGGTCAGGTAGCACCTCCTCGTCGGAGACAGTGAGCGGCTGGGGGGCTGCGCAAGGGAGAATGGATAAATTGTCACAATGAAAACACCAACAAAAAACTGAGAAATGCCACGTGTTGCCTAAAGTCAAACACCTGCCAATCATTGACAAATGTGAACCTCCACCCCATGTGATTTTATTTTGACTGCTGCTTTGATGAAACCTAATGAGTGCGGTGAACATGCACCTTGTAGACGGTAACTCATTTATTGGCTATTCAATGGGTCGGGTGGGAGATATTAAGAACCCCAGTGCTTTGTCTGTACGCCAACAGGCATTGCTTGCAGTACTGCATTGGAAACATGGAAAAGCATTGTTCATATCAGAGAGAAGAACACACTTTCAGAGGGTTATTGTATCCCCTAAGCTAGGTATACATGCTAATACGCTTGTTTTTAGTTATTTACTTTTTTAAACAAATGTTGAGATATCCAATTTGTGATTAATTCCCTGTTCCACCACAGAAACTCCCAGTGGATGAGACAGTCATCGAACAAGATATGTCTTCAGAAGCACATCTGATGCTATTCTTGTTGTCATCACGCTGCTCGCTCAACCAGGAAGTCTATAACAGAATTTTTGTGCCAGAAGGAAGGCATTGTTTTGCCTTCTACTTTGACTGAGCACAGGCGTCCAAGCCGCCACAAGGAGTTGCTGGAGCGCGGCTAAGCAAGGCAACCATATTTGATTACTTCCCAAACCCAGATGCACTGCCTTCTACGGGACCCCGGAATGGCACGATAGATTAGTCCATTAGGTCCATCACAGCTTCAGGACTTTAGTTCAGCGCTGCTAGCCATGGGGAAAACAGACAGTTGAAACCAGCCAGCAGCTTTAATTTCAGAATAAAACGTGACACAGAATGCCGGTAGCTAAAGTTAAACGAGCCCTCGAGGATAAAGGACTTTCTTGTCGTCAGAGTATCCTGTGAGGAGGTGCTGCATAGTAGGCTAATTTTTAAAGATGCAATTTGGGATTTTTCTGGGAAGAATGTGTAGAATTTACTTACCATGTGTTGAGTAGCTTAAATATCAAATGCAGCGCTGACTCACAGACTACTTTGAGGTCAAGTACCTTGGGCAGCTCTCGCGGACCATGTTGGTCAATGCAATCGGTAAAAGGGTAAGTGTAGATGAGCTTCACATCAACAATTCATCCATTGGCCAACGACATACTTGCAGCAGTAACAAATCATTAGCGATAGCTTGTAGTTCCCATAAGCGTTTTGTCCCAAACCTGTTTTTTGTAACCTTAGCAGCCTCCGTAGACGGTTGTTCTCTTCTTTTGTGCGGGAAACTTCTTCCTGGTACTCAACAATTGTTTTTTCAATCGTCCCAAATATCTCCTCAGCAGCAGCTGTCAATCTTTCGTTGAGAAACAATCTCAGCAACTCTATTTTCGACATTTTGACAAGTGCTAATAGAGTAGCTGCTATCTCACTCACCAACGTAAATAAAGCACGTTTTTATTTCCGGTCTTCTGTAGTTTCTTAAATTTCAGAATAAAGGTACGGTCAGCGTAATGATATAAACTAAAACAGCAATTTGATAATGTCAGTAGTCAAGCATACAGAAAGACAGCTTGTATGCTAGATATTGTTACTGTTGAATTTATTTTGTACTCACATTAAAACGATGTAAAAGCACCCCAGATTTCAGAGAAGAGAGTTTAGTTTTCAAAAATAATTCTGCTATTCCTCGTGTAGCCATAACATTTATAGAAACTGAACAAAAAACCCACATTTGGGTTTGAGTCACATTAGGTACTTCCAGTGCACCCCTCAACTCTGTATATGAACATATCAGTGGGATCATTTTAATTTACATATTGTGCAAACATCACAGCACCACAATCAGGTGCCTGTATTTAACGGTCCTGCGGTGAGACAGGTGAGTCTGTAGTATACCCATTCCAAATTATTTTCCATTACTCAAAATACATTTTGGTTGCTCTACAATCAAATTTGGCCTGAGTGGCATTGCAAGTAAGTTCCGTATTTGGCAAGAATGCAAAAGGCTGTCTGATTAATCTGACATTTGTCTCCATGTCCCCATAAATTTGACTTGACCCAGTTTGAAAGGGCCAGCAAAACTAAAAATGTAAGGATATTGGTGTATTTGCACCATCTAGTGCACTTAATGGGAATTGCCCCATCTGCATGACCACCTGAAGATCCCAGATTACAACAGTAGTAACATGACAAAACAAGAGTTAAATGCATGGCTGTATACATATGTAAGAATGCAGCCTCAGTATTAAGGACTGATGGTCCTTTGTGTCCTTGTGGAAATGGCTGACAATTTAATAAGATGCAAACAAGTAGACTCAAACCTTTTATTACAGCGTTACCTAGGCCTCTCCCCCTTCTAACCATCAGCCCTGACAAACAATTGACATGTAATGACACCTCCCTGTTTGATCTAATAGCCAATGAGAAAGCATGTGATCTGTTTTACTGGAAGGGATATACACGATACAACATAATTACACAAAGCATCCACTATATTACAAAGACAAGTGAATCCGATTTACTTTGCTAGGTTTGACACTTTATAAATTAGTGTAAACTTTGTCATTCCACCACAGAATAGTTTTGTCGAGCACGGTCCCCTTTAACGCTGGTGGAGTTCAGTAGACAAACCCACAGCATCTCAAGGGCGCTAACTCTTCAGTGCATTACATTACACGTCAACCTGTCCCTTTTACTTTGAAATGCATAACCAAAAAAGGCAACAGGCAAATGACATACATTGAATAAAAAAAAGGGGGCTTGTTTGAGGGTTAAGTGTTAGAGTTGATGGTGGTGGGTCCATCTGGATACAATTGGCCTCAGATACTCCCATGTCGGACCACTTTAGGATTGTTACTGCTTGGCGTTGATGATGTCAACAAACTCGGGCTTTAGTGCAGCACCGCCGACCAGGAAACCGTCCACATCTGCCATGCTGGCCAGCTCCTTGCAGGTGCCCCCGGTCACGGAACCTGACGAGAACGGGGATACAAGAAGAATGAGACCACTGCATACACTGACAGCTGACTTGAATTGGATCTGTTGGGCGGCCACAAAAGAGCGGTGGCCGTGTTTTAACAGTGCAAGAGTTTCAAGCGAAGCGTAAGAGTCCTCACCTCCATAGATTATCCTGACAGAGTTGCCGACTTCCGCCGACACATTGGCCTTAACCCACTGCCTAAGTTTGTCATGAACTTCCTGAGCCTGATGGACAAAGTGAATACAGGAAAGAAACTTGAATATGGGTTTTCAAAGTCTAGTATGGGTCTCAAAGTCCAGCATGTCCCCACATTTTAAGTTTTAACTTCATGGATTGCTGATACCAAATTAATAATGCATTGTAGAGCCAAATGTTAAGCATAAGACACCCAGGTTTTCAGCCCGGGCCCATCTGATAGTGTATTCCCCCCCCCCCTTCCCCCCCAATCAAGGTCATAAAACTATTGACGACAATAAATTAAACTCACCTGAGCCGGGGAGGCGGTCTTTCCAGTGCCGATGGCCCAGACGGGCTCATAAGCGAGCACAACCTTGGACCAGTCCTTAATGTTGTCTGTCAAAATAACATCCACCACCACAGAACTGTAGTTACATTCATGTATATGGAAAACACTCCAAATGCTTCAGTGTGAAATGCTACAAGTTAGGTTGAGAATTAGCTGGTTGTATTCCACATTCAAATTCTTAGCAGACCTTTGCAGTTCATTAAAAAAATATATATAAGTCTTTTGGCTTTGTAATGATCAGTGCCCATATTTCCAAAGCAACTGATCAAGGATCAGTTCCCCACTTATCCATATAATTATATTTCTGAACCCAAAGGAAACAGTCCTTGCAGAGAATGTCATATGTCATGACAGTCCCTGATAGTGTAACATTAAGAGTTATGAATATATTCAACGGTACCTGCGAAGTGCTTGGTCTGTGCGTTGACAACCTTCTCCGTAATGCCTGCCTCCCTCTCGTCCAGCTTCTCACCAATGCAGGCAATGACACCTAGGCCATTCTCCAGGGCGTGGGCACACTTCTGACCAATAAGCTGTCGATACACACAAGCAACTATCCCATCAGACCATGAGGCGGTCATTTTCCTCTACTTTTACTCAACGTCGTTTATTTGAGCTTTAAGACTTGTCTCAGCAATGTGGCAGATGATTATACCCATAAATGTTCAAACTTTAGTTGGTCATCTGAGGGAATTTAACCCACAACGCTGGCATTTCAAGAGCCCTGCTCCATCAACTGAGCCTCACAAAACCATTATGACACACAGGACGCAGGACCGTTAAATAATGGGGATGACAATCATTTAACAGATTAGTCACTGCTCCTCGAGTCTGGTCATGAGACAATGTAATGTTTACCTCATCGGTCTCTCCGAAGACCCAGCGCCTCTCTGAGTGGCCGAGGATAACCCAGTTAACACCACAGTCCTTAATCATCGCAGGGCTGAGAGAAGGGGAGAAAGAGGGGGGCATAAATGGAGAGAATGGGCACAAAGTACAAGTAGGCCCAGTGGTTTAATTTGTATAGTTCTAAAGTCACTAGCGTGTGTTGTTAGAGGGCAAGTCCATTACCTGATCTCCCCAGTAAAGGCACCCTTTGCAACCTTGTAGCAGTTCTGAGCAGCCACTCCGATCTTTGGGTCCAGCTTGGACCTAGCAAAATCTAGGTAGATTGATGGGGCACCACAGACCACTTCTGCAAAGCACAGAGGGAGAACCAAAACCGTCACCCGCTGCACTGCTATTTCACTTAGTCATGTGTCAAGGTTGAAGTAATACCATGGAGGCCAAGTGAGTTAGGATTTACAAACAAATCCTTGTGGACATCGCAGTAACACTTTTTGAAAACACTGAAATAGGGACGTGTAATGCCAACATGTCATGTAGTGCCTCACTCCACTATCAATGGAAGTGCAACCAACTACCACAGGCCTAAGGATCAACATGAGGCTCGATTAGTCCCATTTGATCCACAGTGCTGCTCGCAAGGGCCAATAGTCTACTGCAGTGCTGCCACAAACCCAGGGCTAGACACTGACATTAGCGATGTAACTGTAGCTTTGGGTTATGTGTCTATATTAAACCTCTACAGTCACTACTCCCTCAGCAAAGGTCACTTATGCCGGCTAAGACAGTCAGTCCCGGCTGCAAAAAGGTCCAAGTTCAACCTTCAAAAGGTCACTAGAACTCAGCTCACAGAGGCTGCTCACATGGTAACATTCTGCTGGTGTCAAACAGGAAGGTAACTTCAAAGGTTAACCTCAGAGAAGATACTTTAAAATACACCACAGATTTACAAAACGGGTTAGGGGGTGAAATTTTACATTTCTGTAGAAAAAATGGGGAAAGCCTCTTCTCGTTTGAGACATTTGCAGCAGGCACATGCTACGTCTTGTTTCACGCGCGAGTCAGTGTTTGGTAGACAAGAGCGAACGGAAGGGGTGGGTCTTTCTGGGGTGAAGTCCAAAGACACTGAAGGTATTACACTGAATTTATGACACGAACTTACTACGCACTCCGTTGGCAGGAAATTGAAAAACCCTTGAGATTACACAAAAAAATTACAAGGCATTAATAGCCTTGCAATTTTGTCATGTGTTGCTTTTACGAAGTTTTTGGAAACAAAATGCGCCTCCATTGCGAAAATCTGGTGAAATTTGGTGAAAAATAGGAAGCCTGTGTTGTAAATGAATGAACATTGGCCTGTACAATATGTAGTCCAACAGTGAAGCACTGTTCTAATAGTGATCCATCATCACGAATGTGCAGCACGGATCAACATCGTTTCGCCCCGTTTATGCCCAGTTCTCGTAGACTGTGGCTACGTGCGTTTCGAAACGCACCCCCGCTGACAGAAAAAATTAACTTGGCACGTCATTCATCCCCAGTCGCACAATGGATTACCCCGATTAGAAATTATTACCATTTAAGGGGCTTCTACCAAAATGAGCACTTACACTATGCATCGCTGATTGTTACTACATGAATGTCATCATTCTGAGTGCATAAGCATTGACAATTTTAACGTAATTTGAAGCGTCAATGGAAAAAGTCCAGTAGTCTATTGCGGCAAGTTCAGTTAGTCTGCCATATGCATGTATGTACTCCTGTCTCAAAAACGCTCTCGGGTTCACGCTTTCCTTGACAGCATTTTCCTATACTAGCGTACAAGCGAGCATCACCAAGATTACACCAGACAAACCCGAGTTGAACAATATCAGTGTTAACGAGTCAGACATGAAAGGGAAGCTATCCAGAAGTACGCACCTGTGTTGGGGTCGAGCTTGGCAGAGTTTAGGGTATTGATGAGTTCACCCAGACTTTTCTTGTCTCCATTCATCTTCCAGTTACCACCAACAAAGAATTTCCTTGACATGATTGCGGTTTAGGGCTGTTTCTCGATCTTAGAACGAACCGAATTGCCAACAGGAAGAAGGTACCTCAGGAAGAAGAGCGACCACTGGTGAGCAATTTATTGTATTTATAATCACAAGCAACTTAACCCCACCTCTCCCTGTGTTCTATTGGTCAAACCACGACACGCCCGCCAAAGCGTTTCCCTATTTGACCTGTAAAATAAATGTGTTGTTTTGGAAACCTGAAAATACAATTGCTTATAATTGCTGTTTCTAAATATTTTGGTAAAATATGTTGTTATTAAATAAAAGGTAATTTCAGTTCAGACTGCGAGCCGGGCATGTTAAATCGAACGCATCCATTCCCCAATCTGGGGGAATTCGCTTCGTTGATTGGTCAAGTTTAAGCATGTGATTTACATACCCAGAAAGCATTTCGCGTTGTTTGTCGCATAATGTATTTTTTTTAATTTTAAACTACTTTAAGAAACACCGAAACAAGTAATCTCATTCTATATTAGATGTTTTAACATGTAATGATTTTAATTTTAAAGTAAATATTTTTTCTGTACGACTGACAGTGGCCAACTCTCATACAAACACTGATGGAAAAGTATGGGTAAGCTTGTGACACGATAACTCGTTGGAAAATTTGCTCTTTTAGTATTTGTCTAGTAGGCTTCTTCAATTGAAGAAGCCCCCACAATCTGTTTAACGTAAACGACACCAGAGCTGTGATTTATGCTTTGAAGAGCTTAATTAACAGTATTGTAGGCACAGCGTGCAACGGAGTGCCGTGCTCTTGGCTCAGTTCTTCACCAGTTAACTGAAGAAAGTAATGTGATGTCATACCTGTGGGATCACGGATCGACGAGCGCCCTGCACAGAGGCAGAAACTTCAAACCAGCAAATTCTAGTTGGCGCTAGGGACGGAGACTGACAGACAGTTTAAACAATGTTTGAAATTGGAATATCACTGTTCTTATCAGCGCAAGATCAGGACTGCTACCTCTGTAAACTTGCTAGTGCACTTCTGACTGATTCATATGCACAGGCGCCCAGTTAATGGATGTACGACCAGAATTAAATTATGGAACATAGTTTAGGTCTTTGCATGATAAAAAAGATAAGTGTAATGACCTCAGAATTTGAATATTACTTCCTGTCATTTAATTATTAAACATGTACATTTTTTACTTACTGGTTAAACTATCGCTTGTAATGATGTGTCATTATAATTCACCATATGCTATGCAATTGATAAGTAGCCTGAAGCAAAATAGCTTATGGATACAAACCAAGTTATCTTAAAACAGCAACCCAGAGTCGCCTCTTCACTGTTGATGTTGAGACTGGTGTTTTTCGGGTACTACTTGATGAAGCTGCCAGTTGGGGACCTGTGCTGCGTCTGTTTCTCAAACAAGACACTAATATATTTGTCCTCTTGCTCAGTTGTACACCTAGGGCCTCCCAGTCCTATTTATATTCTGGTTAGAGCCAGTTTGCGCAGATCTGTGAAGGGAGTAGTACACAAGGTTATATGAGATCTTCAGTTTCTTGTTAATTTCTCACAGGGAATAGCCTTCATTTCTCAGAACAATAATAGACTGACGACTTTCAGAAGAACATTATTTGTTTCTGGCCATTTTGAGCCTGTAATCGAACCCACAAATGCTGATGTGGGTTCACCTATGTGAGAAGGTTATTCATAGACTTCAGCTTAGCATTCAACACGGTCATCCCCTCTAGGCTGGTGCAACAAACTCCATGACCTGGGGATCAGCCCCTCTCTCTGCAACCGACTTTGGACTTCCTAACCAACAGACCCCAGTCTGTCAGGTTAGACTACTTCCCCTCCTCCAGCCTGATCCTGAACACTGGTGTTCCTCAAGGCTGTGTGCTGAGCCCTCTCCTGTACTCCTCCTTCACCCACAACTGCTTTCCAGTACACAGTTCCAACACCATCGTCAAGTTGGCAGATGACACCACGGTGGTATGCCTGATTAGTGACAATGACGAGTCAGCCTACAGGGAGGAGGTCAAGTGCCTGGTGGCATGGTGCGCTGACAACAACCTGACCCTCAAAGCAAAGAACCAAGGAGATCATTGTGGATTACAGGAAGTCTAAAGGCTGCAGTCATGCCCTAGTTCTCATCGATGGCACTGAGATGGAGCGTGTCCAGCTTCAAATATCTGGGTGTCCACATCTCCTAGGACCGCTCCTGGACCCTCAACACCTCAGCCCTGGTCAAAAAGGCGCAGTAGCGCCTGTACTTTTTGAGGAGGCTGAAGAAAGCCCGCCTGTTCTCCAAGACCTTTGTGAACTTTTACGGCTGCACAATCGAGAGCATTCTGACGAACTGCGCCACAGTGTGGTTTAGTGGTTGCTCTGTTGCAGAACGGAAGGCCCTGCAAATCTCTGCATCCTGTTTGCACATGCTAACTTACTCCTTCAATTTGCCTAGTCTGCACATCTAGAATGCCATTTAGAATTTCCATTTGTATCCACACCACTATTATCCCACTTAGTGTAACATACACTATTCTTAATACTTGTAAATTTTCTGCCCTCTATTTGCCTTGATTGCACATTTAGTATTGCCATTTGTATTGCATTTGTATTCATTGCACATCTATACATTCCATTTGCAATATACATATACTTAATTCTAAATATTTGTAAATTTCCTGCCCTCTTCTATTTCCACTTCTGGTTAGATGCAAACTGCATTTTGTTGTACTGTACTTGTACTTGTTGAATGACAATAAAGTGGAATCTATTCTAATCTGATGCGGAAGCTATTGAACTAGTCTAAAGAAGACCAGTTTTATGGATTCTTTAATCAGCACAACAGTTTTCAGCAATGCTAGCATACTAGCAAAAGGGTTTTCTAATGATCAATTAGTCTTTTAAAATGATAAACTTGTATTAGCAGACCCAACGTGCCATTGGAACACAGCACTGATAGTTGCTGATAATGGGCCTCTATATACTTATGTATATTCCATTGAAAATCAGCCATTTCCAGCTACAATAGTCATTTACAACATTAACAATGTCTACACTGTATTTCTGATTAATTTGATGTTATTTTATTGACCAAAACAAGGACATTTTCTAAGTGAACCCAAAGTTTTGAACGTAGTGTATGTTGAAATTTGTATTTCACTGCCTAAATCATAAATACTTTCCAAATGATAATCCTAGTGTAGGCAGTACAATAGATATCATGTTTCTGTTACCGCTCCTGTCATTTCAGATTATTGAAGCAGATGATGATCAAAGATCAGCATCAAAGGCAACTGACTACACTGGGTCACTCTTTGCACTTAATTTATATGGATCAATTTACCCTCCACAATTTCTAATACATTTTGTGATATCAAAACCCATTTCTGATCATTTAATCATATTCCGATGTACAGTACCATCGAGTTTATGAGGTGAGGTGTGAACCAGGTATCCTAAGGGCCTGATAGAGCCCTACGTTACACTGCTCCAAGAAAGCTGACTTCTTTGGTGCGGTCAGAATTTTTACTACAATTTTTATTACATTCTGACTACAGAAAATTCTGTAATCAGAATTTTAAATGTCAGGTTCTACTGTACTCACCAAGAGATAAGTATGTCCTTGTGCTTAAACATCTCAGGGCCCATACAAGTCCACCCGTGTTTTCGGGGGGGCCCTGACATGTCATGTCCTTACATTTCAGAACTGGTCATGTTACAATTGTTCTAAGCTAAACCTATTGGGGACGGTTAACTGAGCTTATCAATGTCAGTTCTCAATTATACTATATTACCTGTTCAAGAATATCACTTACATATGGCTCAGAGTTTATAGATATAAAATATAACCGTTGTTGACCTCATGGACTGTATCATATGTCAATTTACAAAAACCCTCTGAATGTAATTTGGTTGGTTTCAGAATTACAGTTTTTTTTTCAAGATTTTCTTAGAATAATGATGTCCATTTTAAAAACATCATTCTCAAGACACAGAACTGTGACATTTTGCGACACTGTCATTGTGTGTTCAATATGTAGCTGCCTCCTCAAAATATAAATACATTTACCTAGTGATTACTAAAAATTTGCAGAATTATGATAAATACATTTGTCACTACACAACTTGTAAAATAAAAAATAAGGAAATTGTATGAAGGGTTCATTCATTGTTGTCATGACAATCCAGTTCAATCTATTCAATACAAAGGCTTGTCTGCTCATAGACTTTTTGACTTTCTATCAGCAAGCAGAAACACAAACCCCATAAGGGAGAAGGAAGACTCAATAAGATGTTACGTTGAAGGTGTGTAACGTTTATCACCATGTGCTGTCATTCATCAATCATGCCACATGAGGGGGGTTTTACATCACTGTTGAGTAGCACAGGCAGCCGAATGCAATATGCCATAACATTGTAGGCAGTATATGGAGACTTTCTACCATACTGAAGATATCGTTTTTTACATGCACCAAAAAGTTTTTCTTAAAACTGTTAATACAATTGTAATATATGATGAAAACACCAGTACAGTGGGCTGCATGCTTACTTTGATTGAGAGAGGTTGCAGTACAGCAGATCTTTCGCAATTGTGGAACAAATTAGATTAAAGGTCGATATGAAAACAGAAGAGTGAAATTGATAAAGAGGAGGGGAAAGGGGTGGGGAATGCTAAATCGACTTAAGGGCAGATAAAGGAGAGACAGGAACGCTCACGGAGGTACAGATCTACGGAATCGCCACTAGGAACTATTTCCGCCCACACGAAAGATGGCGGCTCCCTTGATGGAGAAATTATCGGAATCTTTAGGTTCCACAGAACCTGCGGTTCGGTTGATTTTGTCCGTTTTAGTCGGTGAGTTAAACCTAGTCATATTTGACAGCTTTCAGTTGACTCTCTAGCATAACCATGTGTCAATGTAATATTGATTTACATATGTAAAACAGTGTTACTACACACACACTACTGTACCAAGCCAGGTAGTTAATGTCTCTAGGTGCAGTGTCAGTGAACAGCCAGACTAGCTGGGTAACGTTAGCTAACTAGTAGTGTCTGTAGTAGCGGGTTGACCAGGCACTATGCTGAAATAATCAGTAATTTAGTAAATGTACTTATAGCAGCGTTGTTTTGACCAGATGACATGGCAGACAAGGTCGAGCGGGCACAATATTGTGCAGCACGTTATTCTGCCCTACTGACACTGTCGCCGGGAAAAAATATAATTGTTCGTGTTATAGCTAAGATAACATTAGCTAGCTAGCGTTTAAGACAAACGAGCTTATTGCGCCCACTCATATATTTACAGTTAGTTACTGCATTGGCATAGATGGGCCTAAACATTTGGAAGATGTTCATCTGGGCTTGCCTGACGTTACCAGTGGTTATTATACATAAAGGTAGCTAGCTACAGACGGGTTCATGTTACACGGTCGATACATGTGTAGGAGGGAGGTAGCTTGGTGTCATCAGCTCTCTGAACTTTGCTCTGACACATGGACTGCGTTTCTTCTAATATCACATGCCGGGGCTTGATAACAATATAGTAGATGGAACTTAAACAATTCCGTACATTGTCGTAAAACATTGCTGCCCGTTGCTTGTCATGCTTCTGGTATCCCGAAATGATTGGCGTTTGCCTATCGTTTTAGATATCTCTTGATGCGTGTCAATGTTTTATCACATTAAGTCCCATGTTTTAAAACTTCGCAAATGTTTTAGAATTTAGGTAAACTACAATTACCAGTCGTCAATGCGATTGTGGCATGTCAGGTTGCGAGGACAACCCACTTTAGTACTTCATGGAAGTAAAATAAATATAATTGCCAGAGGTCTACCCATGACACACATGTAGGCCTACGTGTGGGTGAGCACTAATGAACATTTCTGTTTCATCTTGAGTTTGGAGCACAGAACCGCAAGGTCGTGATTTTTTTTGTCCGCATCAAGGGCTCTTGTCTAGCATGACTCACTTTTGTTCATTACGCTAACCGTATCCTCCTTGTCTGTCTTTCTGTCGTTCCTTCAGGGTACCCCTGTGCCCTGCTGTACCGGCGATTCTTCTTCCACCAGCCACCCACAGTCATACACCTGTACCACGCCATCTCCGGGCTGTCTCTGGCTGCTTTCAACTTTGGTGAGATTCAGAGGGAGTAAAGGGAAAGAGACGGGAGCGGATGAGTGAGTGGATGAAATTAATGTGAATGATAAGTGTTGAATCACTGTTTCAGCTCATGCCAGGAATATTTTTTGTGTGTGTGGTGCTACTTTTTAAAATATCTGAATTGTGTCATTAACGACTTATAACCATATTGGAACATTTTGCCAATGAGCAAGACTCCAATGGTGCTGAGCAATGTGCCTTAACACTTGTAGGTCTTCTCAAGCAGCTTTGACCCAGGCAGCCCAAATCCGTTGTGAAAATGAATCAGAATTTATACAAAATGGGACTAATATAAGGACCTATTATTATAATAATTGTTATTATGTATTGTTTTGGGTGTTAAACAGAGATGGAAGCTTGTTGACCAAAGGGAACCCCCGGTTCTGAAATGTGGCCTTTGTTTCAAGTAAAAGTTTTTGTTGGTACTACCTCTCCAAATGGCTTCAAGGGCTTTCCTGGCCTACTAATAAAAACACCTGCTGGTTAACGCTGTATGAAAAGAACAGGGCCTGGAACAGGGCGGTAGCTTACGGGAGGGATATGTCTAGCTCAAGGTCGACTGTGTCTGAATAGCTAACTGCAACCACCAAGCTATGAGCATTTGTGGGGCGTAACAACATTGTCACTTATTGTGTGAATTGGCATTGCGACGTCTGTGGAAATGAATAGTTACATTTATTCCAAGATGCCTGAAATCTACGCACCAGAAGCAAATCCAGGTTAGCTCTGCCCCTGACTGTTGGAGGGTAGAGGACAAAACAAAAGCTGGACAGTCAGGGAGCGTCAGATTCCAAAAGCCTTTTAATTATTTTTTTGCGCAAAGTTCGACAGCATCACTATAATCCATTTGACCTCAGTGAGGACTGATTGCAACCCGCAGACAAAAAAAGTTGGACACCCTTGTTAATACCAGTTAGCCAGTTACTAACACTGAACTCTTTTTCACTCCCTTATTCTCTGATTATTGCTGCACATGGATTTTACAGCAGGTCTGTTTTCTCTTCTTTTTTTTTTGTCTCAGTGGAAACGATTTTATTAAAGTTTTCCTCCACTTCATGTAATGTATTTTGCCAGAATACTAGCTCAACTTGAATTTGCAAGAATACTTTATCTTCATCTGCCCCCCGTCACACTCTCTGTTTCTCTGCACTAACACCCCTCCCATGTCGCTCCACGCCTCGGCCGTTCTCAGGCGCCCAGCTCTATCACTCTGCGTTATGTGTCCTGGTCCAGTTCCTGCTGCTGAGGCTGATGGGGAGGACGATAACCATGGTCCTGAGCAGCTTTATCTTTCAAATGGTGAGATTACTCTCTCTGGTTTTCTACATTTCCCCTTCCTTTTTATTTTTTTTATTTTATTTTTTTCCTTTCTCGCAGTCTTATCTCAATCTCTTGTAGTGTTCTCGTTAGTTGCTACGGCGGTTGAGGCGGGTCCCGGTCAATGTATGTCTTGTCATTTCAGCTACTCACCGTTAGAGGACTGTTCCTCTACTGTCCCCCCCCCTCCCCTCTCTCTTCAATTGAGATTGTGCTGCTCTGATTGTTGACTGGCCCTTCTCACTGGAATGAAGAAACAGAGTGTAATTGTTTTGTATGTTTGCTTTTGTCTCTCTGTGTCTGTCTCTCTGTGTCTTTCTGTCTGTTTTTGCCTGTTTGTCTGTGTCTTTCTCTGTCTGTGTCTGTCTAGGTATACCTGCTGGCAGGCTACTACTACACTGCTACAGAGGAGTATGATATCAAATGGACCATGCCCCAATGTGTCCTGGCCCTCAAACTTATTGGTATGTTCACTTCTTCTCTACTGCTCTCTCTCTCTGCTGCACTGCCCGTCACGCCCCCCATCCTCTCCTAACTGTGGTCATTTCCTCCTTGTGTGATGCGGAACATCTGTGGCTGTATTACCATTTGCCCTTTTCTAAGTGACAGCTTGATCAAGTACTAGTTGTTTCACTAGCCTTTGCGATAGCATCCATTTTGTTTTACTGAATAATCCAAAGATACTATAAAATAATACTACTATTGTGGCTTCCAGCCATGGTGTCGTATTTAGAGTCAAGCTATTAATTCCTATAACCATGGAAATTCTAGGAGCCTCATAAGCCGGTGACCATTGCCTTTCTTTCATTTTAGGTTTATCGTTTGATTACTATGACGGTGGGCAGGAACCAGTGAGTTTGATTGGTCTCTCTGAATATCAGTCAATTCTGTGTATTTGTTTTGTATGTGTATATCTGTGTGTGAACATCTTAGTCGATCTAGTCTCTGTCTGTTTGCCTGCCTGCTCGTATGCATGCTCGAGCAAGTGAGAGATCATTCAGCCGTGTGTGGAATTATTTCTGTTTATCCACACACCATCTAGAGGTGTGTGTCTGTGTGTCTGTGTGTCTGTGTGTCTGTGTGTCTGTGTGTCTGTGTGTCTGTGTGTCTGTGTGTCTGTGTGTGTCTACTGGTCATGATGAGTTTATCGTGTATTTCTCTGGATGTTTGTCACTCCTCTTTCCTCTGTTTCTGTTCATGTGAAGTGCTTCCCAAATGGCACCCTTATAAGGGCCCATGTGGCTCTGCTGGAAAAGTAGTGTACTGTAGAGATTAGGGTGCCATTTTGAACTCACACAGTCTGTGGTTAATGTGTTCTGCATCTGGTTTTCTCTAGTCAAACGACTTACAACGGTCTGGATACCTGTTTCCCATAAGCTCTTACCTATGATCAGCTGGCCCATCTCAAACCCTCCCCCTCATTAATAAAGGGGCACTGTGTAAAATCCTGACTCTTAACAATAACATGACTTGTTTCCTCCTCATGTTCCCTTCCCGAACCAGACCTGAATATTTGTAGCTAGTCCAGAAAGGGTAGTACTGTGAGTCTCTAAAACGAGTATAACGAGATTACAAGTAATTGCAAACTGATAGACGCCCCGGCCCGGTGGTTTTAACAGGGAATATCTCAGGCACTCTAATATATTTAGTAGAAAAATATAATTTGAAACGTTAACATAAAACATTAACTGCAGATGTGTACTGGTCTTTTTTGCTTTTATGTATGCTAGTAGCACAGTAAGAATCGTACATATTGCCCCTTTAAGCAGAAATTGGCCTAGGCCGAGGGGCCTTTTGCCTAGGCCGAGGGGCCTTTTGCCTAGGCCGAGGGGCCTTTTGCCTAGGCCGAGGGGCCTTTTGCCACTATTTCACTTCCATGTCTTCCTGAATTCTTTGTACTGTTTATGTCTCCTATGTCCTACTCTCTCGCCTCATTTCCTTGCACGTTGATGTCTGTATTTGGTTGGTTTGTCCTTTCAGTTTTTCTCTGTGCCAGTTTCCTGTATGTCTATTCCAGCGCTGCAAAAAACGTCTCCTGCTTCCTCCAAAAGATTTTGAAGAAAAAATAAGATGCCAATACGATGAAAAAATATTACTGTAACAAGAATATCCGGCTTGTCCTGATTTGTCGTTATGTCTGAATTAGACCATGTAGCATATTTTTTGACTTTTGTGTTGTTACAAGCAACATTTCCTCTGCCTTTTGGCAGTTTCTTTTTTCTTTATTCCAGGAATAAAATGTTTTATCAGTAAGTATTACTTTTTTTTGTTATTTTGTTTGAGGACGCATTTTTTGCTGTGATGGAGTACCTACGATGATAGTGTTGACTGTGGTCGGACTGCGGTATGCCCGCTCTCTCACACTTGTTAGCCCAGTGGTTAAATTATACCCCCTTTTCCAAAGTCTGTGAAGTAGTTTTTTGCAGGTAAAATTCAGTTTGTGTTTAATCAAAACAGCTTTCAATAAGAACCCTGGGTAACTGGATCTGCACTGAGCTCATGCCATCTCAGTCAGCAACTGAGTGTTCACTGTCCATCCTTCCCCGTCACTTTCTCCTCCTCTACTTTTATTTTTTACTCATTTCCTGCTCCGACCATCTTTTACCCCTACCTTGCCCGAACTGCCCCAATTCTACCAGTCCCAGTTGAATGCAGAGCAACAGAAGTCAGCTCTCGCCAGTGTTCCCTCTCTGCTGGAGATGACTGGCTTCTCCTACTTCTACGGCGGTTTTCTGGTGGGACCCCAGTTCACACTACGCAGCTACCAGAGGCTGGTCGCGGGGGAGCTCACCGACTGCCCCGGACATCCACCAAACAGGTAGAGGGGAAAGACCAGAGGCGACGTGTGTGTGTGTGTGTGTGTGTGTGTGTGTGTGTCCGTCCGTCCGTCCGTCCGTCCGTCCGTCCGTCCGTCCGTCCATAGGTTGAGGGCAATGGGATGCACTGTTAACTTGGTGTCTGTCTCTCTCAGTGTTTTGCCTGCCCTGAAGAGGTTTTCCCTTGGCTTCGTCTGCCTGGCCATCTACCAGATATTCAGTCCCTACTACCCGGACAGCTACTACCTAACGGATGACTACGACGTAAGAAAGCCCGGCTGTTGCTCCAGCATTCCTGATGCTTCATCACCACCAGTTTAAGGCCAAAGACACATTTCTATAACTTGTCCTATTTTGATGAATGGGGAGAAAATTGGGTGGTCAAATGTTGAACATCTTTTTACAGGCCCAGCCATTCTGGTACCGTTGTGTGTTCATCCTGATCTGGGCTAAAATCATCCTTTACAAATACGTCAGCTGCTGGGTCATAGCGGTAAGTAGTAGCAGCATCTAGGATGTTAAACCACTGGTTCCCAGATGGGCATAACGCCAGAGTGGTACTCATAGCAACTGGCTTAAACAGGACTACATTTTTACATATTTGTTTTGCTATCAAATAGGGTTTGTTAACAACTCTAGGGGCCACTATACATTTTGTTTGAATTTTTTCCCCAAAATCTTCCCTATGTTCCCTTTCTTGTTCTTCAAATTTCCTTTTTTTTTGGTCATTGAATTTTCTGAATTAGTCCCATTCAAATACATTATTTTACTCTGGGATGAAAAAGAAGAGGAAATTGTTTTTGAGTGTAATTCCCCTTTATTAGTTCATCTGGCTCTGTAATTGCTGATTTGTCAAAGTTAATTAAATAGTAGCTGGGAGCTGTAAGTGTCTGATTGTTGTGGGTTTTATAACATTTGCTGTGAAACAGGAAAATTGCATGTAACTTCAGAATTGTTTGCTGAGCTGCTCTTAGGTGGATGGCAAGGTACTGGTAGCTTGCCATCGACATGTTGGAGACCCCTAGCAGCTAAAGGTTTACCAATCTGCCCTCTAATTTAACATGCCTCGCTTCAAGCAGGCATAATGCCCATTCTTGGTTCAATCTGCTTCCAAATTACAGCAGGTTTGCGGACACCTGTAAGTTTGCCTTTAAAATTACAACCATCACCACATACCTCTGATTTAGAGATAGATTATTTCCTCTGGGACACGCCTAGTGAGCAGAAACCAGACCGGGTGCCCAGTATATCAGGTTTAGGGGTTTCAGGAGGAAGTTCTGTAAGTGTGTGTAAATGGTTTGTCTGTGTTCTGTCACTCAGGAGGGAGTGTGCATACTCTCTGGGCTGGGCTATAATGGGCGGGGTCAAAACGGAGAGCACCAATGGGACGCCTGCGCGAATATGAAGGTGTGGACGTTTGAGACCACGCCCCTTTTCACAGGCACCATCTCCTCCTTCAACATAAATACCAATGCCTGGGTGGCCAGGTGAGTGCCTGACTAAATTGAAAACTGCGCTGTCAGGCAAGTGCCTGACTAAATAGGGCGGGGGGGTGCCGTTTTTTTGGGTATTTCATGTGAGAATGTGCTCTAAGCTGACTTACCTTGGAAAAAAGGTTTAATAGAATTGAGAAGTTCTTCTGAAGAAGGTTACTTTTAACAGCACAAACCAGCTGTAAACACATCTGGGTGCACGTAACAGTTGTAAGTAACTGTGAATCATCCGTTGTGGTGAGCCAAAGGAAGCTTCTTTATTTTTTTCAGAGCTGAGAAGTATGATAACATGAATGATGTGCAAATCATTTATCCCTACATTTAATTGAAAATAGTACAAAGACAACATATCAAATGTTGAAACTGAGAAATATTATTATTTTTGGAAAAACATACCCATTTTGAATTTGATGCCAGCAACATGTTTCACAAGAAGTTGGGACAGGGGTGTGTTTACCACTGTGTTGCATCCCCTCTTTTTTTTAACAATACTTTGTGAGGATTGCTGTAGTTTTGAAAGTGAAATGTATTCCCATTCTTGCTTGATATAGGATTTCAGCTGCTCAACAGTTTGGGGTCTCCTTTGTCGTATTTTTCGTTTCATAATGCGCCAGATGTTTTCAATGGGTGGCAGGTCTGGAGTGCAGGCAGGCCAGTTTAGCGCCCGGACTCATGCTGTTGTAAGCCATGCTGTTGTAATACGTGTAGAATGTGGTTTGGCATTGTCTTGCTGAAATAAGCAAGGCCTTCCCTGAAAAAGACGTTGTCTGGATGGCAGCATATGTTGCTCCAAGACCTGTATATATTGTTCAACATTAATGGTGCCTTCACAGATGTGCAAGACCTGCGTGAAGTTGTCCCCCCACCCACCGCAAAACCTCCGCAAAATTAGCTTAATCTTTTGTGCTCCGTTTGTGCCGTTAACATTTTCGTTTGTGTTGCTATCATTTTTTAGATATTATAGACAATTTTATAGGTCATTCTGAGGTCACTCTGCCCCCAACATGCTCCAAATTCACCCAAGATAGTCTCATTTGTTTGTGTTTCATTTGGGCCGTTAAAAGTTTAGTTTGTGCTGCTTTGGCGTTTTATATACTAGATATTTTGTTATAGGTGATGACATCACCAGCCGCCCAACATGCTCCAAATTGACTCAAAATAGACTCAGTCGTTTGTGCTCTGTTTGTGCTGGCATCAGATAATTTCAAGCTTCTAACCATACAGCTGATGGCAACATGTTAACAAATGACTAAAACCCATGTCTGCAACCAGGCTACTCTTAGGCCTATGTTCAAGTCTATTCGAATTGAAAAAGGACCATCTTGCATTCATTTGTAATGCCAGTAGTCATATAGCTGGCAAACATTGTGTTGACTAAATCAAGTTTAAGATATTCATGAATATTATACTTTGCTCTTACACCTGGTCTGCCTGTTGAGATGTAAGGTAGCATAATGTACTTGGTTATGTGTCATGAGACTAGAACCACTGGTTTGACACCTCAGATTTTAGGCTTAAGGGGATGGTCTACATGTTGTGGTCTGACCTGTAGGCCAGGGGTGTTGGCTACGAAGTCAAACAAGCTACTCCAATTATATCATTTTTGCTTTCAAATAGCCACATTATTTTCCCTGCAATTTTCCTAAAGTCCTAATTGTACAAGAGAAAGTACTGTACTATATTTCCTGTCAATTTGCCTGGTAGGGCTGTTGCAAAAACCACCACGCTGTCACGATACCTGCGGGGAATGAAAAACAACTGCCACAATTGCAGTATGTAGGTCTATGTTGTCTAGTGTAAAGAATAAAATCAATTAAAACAAAGCTTCAACAGTTTTATCTTCTCCTGTCGTTTCACAGCTTCACTATAGGCAGATAAAAATAGACAGATTCGCTCTCTTCAGAGGTCCAATATTTGGGTCCAATATTTGTCCAATATAGGGTGAATTGTTTTTATTAGTTTTTCTTGTGTTCATTTTAGGCTCTAGGCTTAGCCCTATAATTTGTCTAGGCCTAGCCTATTTATAATACCAAAGTGATTTTATAACCCACTTTGTAACTATAAACCTAATTGGAACATTTATCATTATTCATGGAGATCTGAAGTTAGGGAGCCGTAACGTGACGAGTGTCGGGAGACGCCTGCTTTCACATGAGGTTAATGTAAATGTTTTCTGAAGAAGGCTGTCTGCTATTTTCTGTGAACATTCCTTTACGAGTCATGCTGCCCGAACCGGCGCGTCGTGCTCACGAATCAAGCATGCTGCGCAGATGAGATCATCCCATATATATTCAGTTGTTTCCTCTGATTTTAATTTTTCATATTATATGGGTGGGCTAGGATGGTACAGGGGTCTAAGCCAATGTCCCTGGTGCACATGTACTGATGTCAAGTGGGTTTGAATCTGACCTACTGCTCTTTCAACAAAAAAATTCCTCTCAACACTGTCATAATATGCCTGAAGAAATATATACGGGTATGATAAACCCTTTTTTTCGTTAATGGATTTAGGAAAAAAAACTGAATTAGCTCTGTCTGTTTCAACTGTCAATTATTATTTTGAAATCATTCATACCACATCTGGCTCTTTAATTGAAAATATTACTGGAATGAGCTGGGCAAGGTTGGTTCTGTAAACTGCTGCTGCTGCTATTTTATTAAAAAAAATAGTACATACAAATTGTGTACCTATGCCAGTTAAGCCTACTTAAATGTTTTGAGAAGGTTTTGGGAAATGCAGGAGATGGTCATCCTTAGCTAGCAACTGGCTAAAATACGCAAATGCGCACATCAACATTGCAGGAAATTAATATTCTTCAAATAAAATTTAAAAAGTGTCCAACTCAATGGCTAAACAGTGGTGGGGTGACGTAAATGTTTCAGTAAATAGATAGTGCTGTAAGCTGGAGTCTGTGGGATTTGTTTATGACAATTTGCTGCCGAACACCAGGAAATTGCATGTACCTTGAACTGTTTGACTAGCTACACAATAATAATTAAAGCTGCTATTGGCATTTCAGGGGGCCAAGTGGGGCACCAAAAGTAGCTCACGTCATGCTCTCACTAGAAGAATATATCCTGCCTTTTTAAATTGCCGGTACTACAATCAGTCCAGATGTCCAAATGAAGAAGTGGAAACCTGGCCAATTCCCGACCAGAACCTTGATGAGATCATTTGTGTGTGTATTTGGGGGGGGAGTGAAGAATGTGTGTTTTTCTGTGTGGAGATAACTGTGTTTGTGGGAAGGAGTGTGTTTGTGGGAAGGAGTGTGTGCGCGTGTTGGAGTAGAGGAGAATGCATGCGTGTGGGGCAGATGTGTGTATGTTGAGGACGAAAGGTGTATTTCCAGGTTTGTGATTCAATTGACACATCAACTAGCTAGATGAGAAAACAACACAAGACATTAGAAGAACTTTAGTCACAGAATCCCACACACACTGAGCGATTGCTTATTAATTAAATATTAAAACACTGCGTTACACAGGAAGTGAGCACTATATTTACTCTACTAACTTTAGGTGGCAATTTCCTGAGCTGTTAGAAACAAAGTACACTTCCTTAGTACTTCAGTGGCACACCAACATCTTATCAGCAGATAATTTCATAGTCTGACCTCGGGGAACTTGCCCTCCATAATGGTCCTTGGGAAATTCTTTATATTGGGCCTTATTGTGCCATAATAGTATATGTAAGTATCAAGAAGCTCTCTCATAAGTATGGATGAAAATAAGTTTTCAGTATGTATACACCATATGAGAATACTATAGGCTAAGCTCAGTTTATTCTTCGTTCTCCTGTCCAGTGTACATACTGAAGCCAAGACAGTAGCCAGCCAAGGAGTCACTTTGACATGATATTAGTATCTTCCACTCAAACATCAGATCTGGAAAAAAGCACACCCCTAGCCCTTTTTCTTAAGGCCCAGGCTGTGGTACAAGGTTGAATGTTGGGGCAGGTTCTCATTTCTGTTGTCATCTCTCTTTTCTTCTCCTTTGTCCCATTCCCATTCTCTCCCTTCTACTCATCCAATCCCTGTAAAAACTCTTCCTCTTTCTGTCCACTCTCATTTCCTGATCCCTGTTCACTCTACTCCTGTCCCACTCCTCCCTCCTCACTTCACTTCTATATCCCTCAAATCATCTCTAACCTTCCTCTCTGTCTTCTACTGCTGAGCCCTGCCTCTTCATATCAGTTTCCTTTCTTTTGCTAACCAAGAGGAACAGCGTTACAAGAGGAAGAGAAAAAGACATGGAAAGTGATGACATGTGGATACAGTGGTCAGGATCAACATTTTTCTCTGTCTCTTCCACATACACACCCCTTTTATCCCATTTATCTTTTTCTTATCCTCAGCCAGACAGTATACCCACTGCAGTCATCTCGTAGGTGTAATAATAAAGTCTTACAGCTACACCATGCCTCCCATCTCACAAACACACACACGCACAAAACTATTCCATTTCATTCCGTGTTAAAACACTGCAGTACAAAGTGTGAGCATCAGCTAAGCATATTGATTATTGACATGGTATCATGCAATCATCAAGAATACTAACTCACATCGTACTCAGCCAAATCTGTTCTGCGGTCTAAAAGGATGTCATGTGTTTTTTAGAAAATCGAATATGCAGATTTTAATATGCAAACGTTATGGTCACCAAGAGAAGAGGCACAGCTGGGACTAGGTTGACTGACTGCTACAGCGCCACCATGAGGTGTTTTGGTACTACAATGGTCGAGGCCCTTCGCGCCTTGTCCGTCTAGATATAGGCAAAGTTTAAAGACCCTCAAACCAGAGGGGACTGAGCTATGGACCTCTGAAAATGGAGAGGTTCATAGTAATAATAATCATAATAATAATAATAATAATAATAATAATAATAATAATAATAATAATGAAACTAACTAAACTATAGGGTTCCAGCGTCTTCTGTGATTGCCCCCTATTTAAGTGTTAATATAGGTGCCCACCAGAGGACTATTGTGCCCCTATTTTCACCTGTTCCTGTCCCAGAGGGAAGGTATCGTTGAGATTCCACCTCCAAAGACTGATGGAGGCTCCTAATACATATTCATGACTTCGAATGGTTCAATTATGGTGATATCCACGTGAAGCAAAGAAATGGCAACAGCAAACAGCTGTCAGTCCAACTAGCAGACATGCCATCGCTATGTAAAGAAATATGTGAGCAATACTTTGATTATGACAAGCTGTGTAAGGGCATTATTTAAATTGCATATTGATATAATACAAGCCTATATATTTTTAATACCAATTAGTAAATACGTGAAATGTGACAGTATCTAATGGATTAGGATAATTTGGTGCAAAAAGGTACAAAATATTTTTATTTGCTCCCAATACTTGCTGCTTGTCAGTCTTGGTTGGAAGCGGGTGTTTTTGATGAATAAATATTGCCAAGCTGGTGGGTCGGTGGGAAAATTTGAAATAAAACCCAGCCATAAAAGGAAATACACTGAAAGGAATATTCTTCTAATCTCAAAAGAACAGAGCGTCTTTCCATGGAAATACAAGGTTAAATAGTCTGTTTGACCACTTCAAGGCACAAATACTGATCATCCTAAATTGATATATGGACATCCGTTTTTGAACAACATCATGGCTAAACTCTGCCCATTGTTTTACAGGTAGAAGTGCACATCTAGTGATTTCGGGATTTAAAGAATGCATTGGGCTTTATGTAACATCTTAATGATTTAAATATAGGTTAATTGAAGAAAGATTCTAGTGTTATGTCTAATGCTATTTGGTGGTTTCTAACCCTCCTCCAGGCACGTGTTCAAGCGATTGAAGTTCCTGGGCAATAAACTCCTGTCTCAGGTGACCGCGCTTGCGTTCCTGGCCGTCTGGCATGGCACACACTCTGGATACCTCCTCTGCTTCTCCATGGAATTCATAATTGTCAACGTGGAGCGACAGGTATGAGAACAGAGAGAGTCATTAAAAGGCCCAACTTGAATGCTGAACATCCTGTTTTAATTCGCATCCTGTTTCGCTCCAATGGCTGCAACAATAGGGCTCCGGGCCCACTGGTCACAGACCATTGATTGGGAATGTCCTTTCTAGTCTTTTCCGCGGGTACAAAAACATTTTAGTCATTAGGCAGACTAAGCATCTCCGTAGTGAGTGCATGCATTCTAATACCTTGTTGTTCTATACTGTCAGTACCAAAGAGACCAGGAAATACCTTCTTAGTGATAGGAGGCTGTGTTACTGGGGTGTGTTTCAATGTCCATGACACTATGTGTGTGTCCATGAATCTCTCAGGCCCAGGCGCTGGTGAGGGACAGTCCATTGCTGACCAATCTCGCCAACAGCCCCGTCTACCCTGTCATCTACGTGGTCCAGCAGTTCTTTCACTGGTTGTTTATGGGCTACCCTCTGGTGCCCTTCTGCCTCTTCACCTACGACAAGTGGTTCAGGGTAACGCGCAGCTTATAACACCTAGAATTGTCATAGTAATTACATTATAAACATTTTAGCCCCTTTATTTGCTTTAGTCAAGCTGGATAAAAGGATGTTTTTTGATGCGTAATAAGCATTTAGAAGCTGGAATTACGTTTGGTTGGCTGGCACGTATTTACTCTCGACTTGAATGATGCCCAGTTGACGGTTTTAAAGGTTCCTTTTTTCCTACAGGTGTATTCATCCGTCTATTTCTGCGGCCACATATTCTTCTTTACATTGTATCTAGTGTTGCCGTACCTCCGCAAGGCGCTGGTACCTAGAAAAGAACGGAGCGAGAAAAAGGAGGACTAGAACTGCATTAGGTAAATGTGAACCCTTTGTGAAGTTTTCCCACCACAGTGTGTTTGTGAGTAGGGTTGTGACAATGATACCATTTTGGATAACAATTGCTGTTAGGATTATTATAATTTTTTCATAATAGACAAATAGTTGCTGAAAAATCATATTATAGTGCGTTTTTCCCAAAATTGGCTTTGAGATACCTAATGAATACAACAGTTGTGGTGATGCCGTCGTCTCAAAAATGTATAATTTTGACCACGTGGAACTTTAGGAACGAAGCCCTTCTTCCCACCGGTCCAGTACTGCCTGTAAAATGCCTGCTGTCCTCGTTGAGAATTTACCAACTTGACCCTCTTCATGTAAAAATGAAAGAAAGCAATTGGGTAAACTATATCTACTTGACCATTAATTTGACAGGCCTAAACTGAGTTTATCAAAACGATTATTATGCATAGTTGTCAATAAATTACTATTATACAATCATCTATTATACAATCATTAGAAACTCACATTTGTTTGGTTCGGCTGTTAACTAGTATCTGTATTGCCAACTAGGCAATGTCTAGATAATCAAGACAAATTAAAAGGGCGGTTTGCCACAACATCAAAGTTTGCCAAAAGAAATTCTGACCTTATTCCATACATGCAGGCCTTGACCCTAAAAGAAGTTGGAAGATTTAGCTCTAAATAGAATAGTGACTATTTCTCTTTTTTTGGATTGAGGCTGGCATATCTCTCTTAATGCATATTTACACAACAGATGGCATGGAAAATGAATAATGGGCTATCAGTAAACATGTTTCTATTATCCTCCAATTACAAAAACAGGAAGCAGCCATGTCATGGCTTGTGTTGCTCATGAATATTTGTTTATTTGAAGTCATATTTACAGAGGGCTCAGAAAATAAATACTTCAAATTTACAGAATTCAAATCGTGAGCTATATTGTATGAAAAAACCCATTTTCAGAAATGTTTCAGAACTCTAATACAATTGTTTGTAGAAATTGATTTGGTTCAACAAGTCTTTAAAGACGGCTGGGATGAAAAAACGCATTGGGAGGTCGGACCGTTTGTCCACACACCCTTAATATTGTCTGCCGGCTTTTATTGACTGCCCATTTCTATTCATACCCCAGGGTTTCAATGGGTCCAAGCCTGGAGACTGAGACACTGTGAAATGTTGATAAAAACTTGAAAGGCTTGAACTGGGCAGTCCAAAGGATATCTGAATTGTTCTGTATAGAGGAATGGTCTAATATATTCTCTAACTCAAAAAAGTTACTTGTCAAAAAATATTTACTTCTGAGATTGTATTAGTATAATATTTTGCCCTTTTTTGGGTTCACCGTACAATATACGGGGGGGTGACAAATTAAAGGGAAAATCCTGAATGGGTCGAGGAGGATAACAAATGCAGATGCTACTATACAGGTGTACTGCACGGCACAATTAAGCAATTTTAAATCCTACAATGTACTGGGGCATGTATAAAAATGCTGAGCAGGCCCAGTTGACCTTGACTTTGCATCAAGAAGTGACTGAAAGAGGGTTCATTATTGGGGCACAGATGGCAGGACCTTCAGTCCCAATGACTGCTTAGCTGGCTGTAATGTTTCAATAGGAACAGTGACAAGTTACATCTGCTTTTAGATCTGTGGAACATACATCAGTAAATAGGGTTGAAAATTGTGGTCAAAAACATACATTTTATTACTCTGACGTGAATTGCTGCAATATGTAAGGAAAAACAGAAGAGCAACTCTTTCCCAGGTGACTGTGAAGGTCAATGAACAACCCGCGAAGAACAACACAGAGAGGTATATTACAGTTGAACAACACAGAGAGGGATATTACAGTAGAACTACACAGAGAGGGATATTACAGTAGAACTACACAGAGAGGGATATTACAGTAGAACTACACAGAGAGGGATATTATAGTAGGGTTGCAGTGCATAAAACCCTCATTACAATGTTTTTCCTTTAATTTGTCACCGGTCTGTACATTATGTCTGTATTTACATTAGGTGGGCAGTTTTTTTTTTAATTCTTTTTTTACTTGTCATTTACTTTCTCACCAATACTGAACTGTTTGATAATGTGATTTTCAGTTTGTTTAAGGAGAAACAGACCTTAATTCAACATACTTTCACCTGTTCTTCCCCCTTCCCATTCAGGTCTGTGTCTGAATATCCACCCACTATGTGACTGAAGGGAACTGTGACTTTTAACGTGGAACAGATCAGAAAATATTTTACAGCCTTTAGTTCTCTATATATGTATATGTATATATATATATATGTGTATGTATAAGTATATATATATATGTATATGTATATGTGTGTATATATATGTGTATATATATGTATATGTGTGTATATGTATGTGTACGTTTGTGTACAAATGTTTCTTTCTATATATTTTTGTGTTTTGGACGGGACGTGTTTTTTAGGAACTTGGAGATAGGGGTACAGGAAATAACCATTGTGCCACATGGGTAATTGTGAGCCAATCGAGGGTGAATTCTTGCTTTTGGAAGGAGGAAGCGATGAAGGCCTTGGCCGCTGATTCGACCTCGCTCTGGCCTTTTACGTCAAAGTGTTGTTGTGGATCCAGGATCTTCTGCGAGCGTGTTTGTCTTCTCAGGGCTAGGTGCAGCTCGTATTCCATTTAGTTTGTTCCATATCTGTTGCTGAACATCTGCAGTACCACTCCCTTTGTGAATTTGTTTCACTGAAGATCTGATCAAGACAAGGAAGCACCTGTATCTCTGCCTCCTGATTCTGAACAGCAGCGGTACAGCTAATTGAACAAACATTCCAAGAATGTATATATGTACATAGGTTTTGTAAGCTAATGCAGGTTGTAGGCTGAAACTTTTTTTTTTACTCGGAATACTCTTGTAATAAGCAGTGTATATTCTACACACATTAAATTTAGGGAAAGCATTTTGCATTATATCTAGACCTGTAGCTACATTTGTGATGTAGTGTTTGTAGTTATCAGGGTATTTCCTTGCCTGAGATGCTGAAAATAACAGTACTTTCACTAGTTTTCTGCCCTTTTACCAAGGTTTGCATTGACCCTCCAAGCTACCACAGTTATAATTAGATTATCTCAATTTAAATTTGTCAGCGACAGACAGAAAACGATGTAGCCTCCATGCAATACATTTAGTTTAAGGATGTTTGTTCAAAAAGCTCCTGGGTTACAAACCCAAAACATTTTGCCATCCACAAAAAGTGAAGCAAAGATCCACATCATGTTGAACAAAACAGGTGTAGGGAAAAACGTAAAGCAGATGCGTAAGAATAAAGACAGGACTGACACGGAACAGCGACAAACATGTACAGAAGCTTCCGGATCCATTACTCATCCAGAGAGTTTAGGTCTGAGAGAAGCCGCATCAGCAGCCACTAAGAAAAATGAATAGGTAGAAAGGGATACACTGAACATGAGAGACTGAAGTATTGTGTACACAGAATATTGCACTCGCCACTGACGGGTTCTGGGTCCGTCGAAGGCTCCGTTTTATGATCTCTTTTGCTGTCTCAACCCTCCACCCCAAGTCCAAACGAGAACCTGCACAGACAGGCTTATAACTCAGACACATCTGAAATGTATTTGGCACTTTCCGATTTAATGTAAACATGCATTTTATCAAGAGAACAAAAAATGAAACTTAGCTGCTCTGACGGGAATGATCATGATTTGGGGATGAAGTGTTTTTCATTGATCTGTGGGCCAACACACTCACAAGAAGCACTGTAAAAGACACTGTACACAAACATGACTCAAATGGCCTTGAATTATCAATGAATGTTATTTTCATTTTGTTTCTTTTATTTAGTGAAACTTGATTTTATAGATGTTTTAGGTTGGGGGTGGGAGGGGCAGGGTCTAAAGATAGACAATTTTGTAGCTCTGGATAAGATTGCTTGAAGGGATTTCAATGCTCTCCTTTTCTTCCTCATGATTTTCTCATTGTGTCTCTTTGTCTGCCATCCTCTTGTCACTTCATCGACAACCTTCTGTCAGTTTCTGAACCAACTAAAAAACCAACACCCAGCTAAAACAACTAGTAACCATAATCACCCAGACGGCATCACCAGTGGTCTATACTGAGACCCGGAACGTTCCTCCATTCTTTTTAGGAATCTATAGAATCTTATCCCTAACAATTGAGGCATGGTCAGATAGTCTGTTTGGCCTGTCGCATAATGTGATCCTGGATCTGTGTTAAGGGGCACCTTCTGTCTTTCTTTCTCCAATGTAGACACATCGGGAGAGCAGTGACTCACTGTAGCAACAAACCAGATTTTAATAATATTTATACTTGTGAAAATGATTAATTGATGTGAATTAATTGTTATTATTCCAGAGACTACTTTTTTGCCTTATTGCTACCAAATGTACAAAGAAAAAGAAAAATGGAAAAAATAATTTTAAATAAACTTTTTGTAATGTTCATTAAAATGCTGGATTTAAGAAAAGTGTGTATGTGTTTGTTCTGACGGAAATAATAAACGGGGAGAAAAATGTCCTGAAACTATGGTTACACCAGAAAAAGGTGACTAATGGGAAACATTTCCCTGTGCCCTTTTTGGAAAAGGCTATATTTTTTAAGTGTAGTGCAAAAGATACAGTTGGGATTGATGTTAATATTAGGATTATGTTTAGGCATTGGAGCTTAAATGTAGGCATAAATGTTAGGGTATGGAGGTTAGGCTAACATTTAGAATTAGGAAAAGTGAAACTTTTTTTAAGGGCAATCCAACTTTGGTGTCCCCGTTTAGAGTGCTAAGTAAATGTGTGGTTAGGTTTAGGGAATAGGGAACCTGGATAACTAGGTTATGGTTCCCATAAGGATAGAAAGTGTGTGGACATATCAGTGTACATGTGGGGACCTGAAAAATTACCCCTACAAGTTTTTTCCCCAGTAGGAAAAAGTCTTTCCAGTTAAGGAGTTAGAGTTATTGTGACATTTACAATTGGGTTTATTACAATGATTTGGGTTAGTTTTAGACATCAAGGGTTAGGGCTAGGTAAAGTTTAGGTGTGATTCGGGTTAATTCTAGGGTCGTTTTTTTTATGGTACAACATTTTCGGTACTCACTTTGATAGCAATTTGAGTGATTGAACACGTGTCTACGTCCAATCACTGTCCATGCACGCTGTCTGGCAGAAGGGGTGATATTACGTCATTTTGCAGTCAGGGCGGGGAAAGGTATGGTGGCTGTGAAGAGAGCGAGTCTCCAATCTGACAGGCAGTATAGGGAGCAAAAATAGATAATAATGTTGTGCCGAAATGAGTAATATCATGCGTTGGCTCAGACACCCTCACAGTGCGTTCAATAAACAGAGAGAATAGTGCAATTTGGCAGGCAACTCGAATTGGAGCTGAGAGGGGGAAGGGAGGGGGAGAGGAGAGAGAGAAGGACGCAGTGTGGGCGGGTTAAGAAACAGAGGGAGGGGACGTCAGCGTTATATTCCCATCGTTTTTCCTTCTTGTACGACGTCTGCCGAAAACAAGGACATTGGTCTTGAGACTTTCATTTCGTAACCCAGTCTCGCATCCGAGAGAGGTGTACTTTTGAGCATCTTCATTAGATCTGTGCAAGAAATCCCGTTACCTGCGCTTTTGATTTTTTTTCTGTCGGAGGAGGATCGCGGAGCAGCTGAGACGTGAGGCGCGGATGCTGCGAGGGTAGCGTTGGGTACCAAGAAGCACCTGACACTCACCACGGTAATGTTAAATCGACAGCAGCTTGCTTCTATTTTTGGTTGTTAATAGCATCCATTTCTGTGACAATATTGTTTTAGACTCCACATACATGTATAAATGCATGCAGGCATGTTGTGCCAATTGATGCACCCATAAATGGGTTTAAAATCGATTAGCCTAGTTATTGTCGCATATAGGCATGTCTGCATAGCCATCTACCGGTATGTGTAGCCTTAAACAAACTGTGCTAACTATTATTTTTAGCTGAATATTGTACGCCCCTCTACGCTGTCGGGTTTAAGTGGGGTTTTAATGTGGTTTGTAGGCTATGATTGTAGGCAGTGAATGATGGAATATGAATACTGTGAAGCCAATGACGGCTCAATACCCCATGGAATAATACTGAATACTGTCAGCCAACTGCCACGGATGTCAAAACCTAACATGCACATACGCGCGTACACGCACATGAAATTAGCAGGTGAGTGCATATAGGCGTACAGTATGTAAAGGCAATGTCATCCCCGCACCCTGCCATCTCAAAATGAGTGTACTTTACTAGACTCTGAGCTACACTAAAACATTTCAGTTGTAATGCATGGGAGTTTGTTTTGATTCAGTCTAAATCTCTATTTTATTCTACCGTTTAATGTGCCAATCCACTGCACCGTCCAAGTATTTTCACAGTGCTTTTGTTATTATGCATTATTCATCTCTATGGGGTGAAATAAATAGCGCTGTAAGATTCCTTTGAAAGTGGGCCTCTTTATTAGGATTTTTACTGATGTCTGTTTGTCTGCCTGTCTCTTTCTCTTACTTTGTCTGCCTCTCCATGTTCTCTGTATGTCAGTTTCTATCTTTTAGTGCTGACCTGTTTAATGCATGTACTGTATTCCTCTCCTACCTGCCCCCCCTCCCCTTTACCATTCCTTTCCTCCCTCAGATGGACAGAATGAGTTTTCTCTCCTTCCTCCTCCTTTGCTTGACTTCAGTTGCCAATGGCAACAAAGGTCAGTTTTCTATGGGTTTGACTGTTAATTGTGAGCGCAGCTAAAATATTGCATTATTTTGCCACAGGAGCATATGTTCCCGTAGTCACGCTCATGGCCGGGGTCTTTTTGCCTGCCTGGTCTCCGGAGCGTTCATGACAGCTCATTAGTCAGGGAATTGAATGAAATACCCACTTCCTGTTCTTAAAGGGATACTTTGGGATTTTGGCAGTTGACCCCTTTATGTTCTTACCTAGAGTCGGTTGAACTTGTGGATACCATTTTTATCTCTCTGCATCGTTTATGAAGGAAGTTTGAGGTAGTTCCACAAGCTGATGCTAACTATCTTAATCACAATGACTGATGCTAACTATCTTAATCACAATGACTGATGCTAACTACCTTAATCACAATGACTGATACTAACTACCTTAATCACAATGACCGATGCTAATTACCTTAATCACAATGATTGATGCTAACTACCTTAATCACAATGACTCATGCTAACTATCTTAATCACAATGACCGATGCTAACTATCATAATCACAATGACCGATGCTAACTATCATAATCACAATGACCGATGCTAACTATCATAATCACAATGACTGACGCTAACTATCTTAATCACAATGACCGACGCTAAATATCTTAGTCACAATGACTGGGATTCTATGCCACTGCACTAACATTCCCTAGAAGTTGCACCAGAGCTATCTACTTTTTCTGCAACTTCCTTTAAACTGCACACAAAGACATACACAATGGTATCCACAGGTTGTGCTGGAGTCTGGTGTAGCAGTCTAAGCTCCCGATTCTAGACCACACATGCCCCCTGGTGTCCAGGGTTCAAGACCCAGCTTGGCCAACTGTCTGTGCCCTTCCTCTCATTCTCCCTCTATGTACCTGTCTCTGTAGCCTCAGCTTCTGGGTGTTCAGTTGTGAACATGTGAATACACAAGATGTATCCTCAAGGTAATCAGACTTTGGATGTAGATGAATGGTTTAATTGCCAAAATCACCAAATACCCTTTAAGTGTATGTTTACACCCAGATTTCCATTTTGAGTGTTGTCCGCCATATTGAACTGTATGCATACATACAGTATGTGTAGATAATAGGTAAATTGTGATGATTTATTTGCATGTGACTGTGGATATGCGTGATGTTGGTGTTTCATGTGAACGTGATTCCGTGTTTAATCGATATCCGAGGAGGTCTAAACCTAGTCACCCACATCGATTTATCGTGGGGGTAGCTGTTTACCGATTTTACTCTGTTTTCCCAAAGACTGTCACGCCGGAGAATTGAAGTGGAATGGAAATAGGCCGACTGGGTAGAGAACATTTGGAGAAGAAAGAAGTGACATAGAAAGACGGAGATGGAAGCAGAGAGGCAAACAGCGGCAGCAGGGGAAGGGAAAAAAAGAGTTGGTCCAAGGGAAGACAAAACGTGTGACAACAGAATGATAGTTAGAAGGGATGAGGGCAGGGAGAACATACGTGAGATCAGTTGACAGTGGGGAATGGAGAGCCAGATGGATAAGAGCATGAGAGAGGGGGGGGGGGCAATGGGGTTGTCGAGCGCAGAGAAAATGTGACAGAGAAAGGACCAGTTCCAGGGAGGGAGCGATAGAGAGACAGGGATTGAAAGTGATGTCTCGCAATCTGTAATCCTTGGTGTAATCCACAGCCCGGATTTTCAGATTAATCCTATATCGTAGAGAGATGCAGGGGATGAGGAGAGGCAGTGAGAGGGATGGAGAGGGAGATGGAGGGAGATACATTATGAAAAAAGGGAAAGAGCCGAAGCTTGAGGAATGGGTTGGTGGACAAACAGAGATGGTAACAGATTAACCAGTGAGGATGGCCAAAAGTAACTTGGGCATGACTCATCAGCCTGCCACGACAGGAGTTTGCTAATGCAAACTGGCTAGGAGACCCGTCTTTTAAATGACTAGTTCCGTGGAAGAAGCATGACTTCCCACTCTGCCGTGCTGTCTTTTCCGATTCTGACAAGACAGGCATGTTAATTGTTATAATGTCCCAAGCGTTTGATGTTGAAACGTTGGAGTGGTCGCAGCACAACAGGTCCTATAGATCTTTCATCACTTTCCATCCTCTAACGTCGGGGGTCGAGCGAGGGAGACATGTCTAAAATCAAAGCCCCTCAGGCTTTTGTTTGGGTCTTTGATTGTTCGAGTGTAAAATCGCCACCGTTCCGGATGGTTAGCTCTGCCTTTGATTGATATGGGTGAACATTCTGAGGGAGAAATGAATAATAAATTTGCAATTAGAGGTGGATTCGCGGCAAACTTTTCCCCATTTTAATTTGGACGTCCGGGTTTGCCGGTGCGCCTGTGGCGGGCCGCTTCTGCTGTTCTGACTGATGTGTGCAATATACTGTAACTCTCAATGTGTGACTGGGGATATCGGCCGGGGTTTAATTATGTTGCCAACTGGCGTAAGGTGTGGAGTGACACTTGACGTGTGTGTGTGTGTGTTTGGGAGCCTGGGCGGAGGTGTGCATGTGTGTGTGTACATGCGTCCGTGCCATTGTATTCGTTTGTACTTGTATCCTCGGTCACACGGACACAGACAGCCACAGGTCCGCTCAGGTAATGGGGTGTTAAAAATAGGCACGTCTTCCCCCCTTTAGAGTACTCCATTTAACACAAAAGCCTACTTTGGTTCCCTCTGTGTTGCCGTTCAGCCAATAAACACAAGCCATGCATCGAGACGGAGTACCAGGGCATCGTCATGGAGAACGACAACACAGTTCTGCTCAACCCGCCCTTGTTCGCCCTGGATAAAGACGCCCCGCTCCACTACGCAGGTAAAGTGGATAATGGTCGGGTCAATACTCCGGCGCTGACCTCAAACAAGCATCCCGTCGGTCCATTTGTCTATGCTTAGGCCAGCCTCACCATTCAGCGGGTGATTCTAACCCTGGATATAGGATCCGCTCCCACGTGTTCCTCCACCTTCAAGGAAAAATTCAATTGTTTGAGTTCGTTGGGAGAATTTAGCACTCAGCGCTCATAGAAATCATTAGCTATAGATCTTCTTAAATCGCTCAGGGAGTTTATTTTTATAGTGTGTTTGACATTAGGGTTTATTGTTGTTATCAACGATGCTGTTGTAATCAATCCTTAAGTAACTGAAATGTCATCTTACTGGGACCTTAAGAACCATAGGGCGTAATTTGAATTGCCCCCCCCCCCCAGGTGAAATATGTGGCTTCCGCGTTCACAATGGGCCCTCGGGATCCGGATCGGTGCAGTTTGAGGCTGTGGTTTTGGACCGCTCCACAGGGGAGGGCCTAGTTCGCTCAAAGGAGCCCCTGGACTGTGAAAGCCAAAGGGAGCACAGCTTCACCATCCAAGCCTATGACTGTGGAGAGGGCCCAGATGGGGCCAACAGCAAGAAGTCCCACAAGTGAGATACACTACATTACCCAGAATTCCATTCCAACAGTCAAAATGGATAGGGTTGTAATCAGAGGTTAAACTAATTGCTGTCTTCTGAAGAAAGATAAGAGCATTGAGTTACTTATCAACACTATGTATCTCTATGATTCTATAACAATGTACTTGTTTGTATTACCATCTTAATTTTTCCTAGTATCCTCTTGCATTTTCTTCTCACTCTCTTTCTCTCTTTTTTCTTTTTTTCTATCTCTTTCTTACTCGTTTGCTCGCCTCCCCAGAGCCACCGTTCATGTGCGTGTAAACGACGTAAATGAGTTCTCACCAGTGTTCGTGGAGCGTCGTTACGAGGCGTCCGTCCCAGAGGGCCGTCTGTTCGACCGCATCGTGCGTGTGGAGGCCCTCGACGCCGACTGCTCCCCGCAGTACAGCCAGATCTGCTTCTACGACATCATCACCCCCAATGTTCCTTTTGCCATAGATAACGATGGTGAGAAATACAGCTCCCACAATGCAGCAGGGCTTTGGCTAGTCTTTGCATTTGGATCAGTTTGGGGAATGAGCTATGAATGTAAACAATTGACACTAGTACATGATGATTAATAACAGTCTGTAAAATGTTTAATATCCTTGTTCTAATTTGATTGTCTCCAGCTGGTCTTGTTGCTATGTGCGTTGTAAGTGAATGACCTGTCCTTGACGTACATACTCCTTCGCCAGCCAAAGCCGCTTCCAAGCATCTCGCTCACCCACATTGCAGCTTTTCGGCTATAGCTTATATTCTGTACCACAGTCATTAGTTTGGCAGCATGTCTTCCTGTAAGGAATGCAGGAGAACCCCCACCTTCACAGGTAGAAGGTTTCCGAAAAAAAAGTGTGTGGGAGGTCGTTGTGTAAGAAGTGCCAGGTTTGTTTGAACAAAGGAGGCCGTAGTAATGTGTTTCTGATGGATCATGTAACTTCCTCTTTGAAGGCTTTGATTTCAGTCAGCAAGACTCCCATTGGCGGGTTACTGGTCAGAGATCGACAGCAGACATTTTGTAATATGACAACAGCAGAAGGGGGAGGCACATTTTCAGGTTTTACCATGACTTTGCACAAATGGCGGTGGACTGGGGTAGGGAGGGGGATGAACAATTCCTTTATAATATGGGTTAGGTTGCTCGGTCCAGATGAAGAACAGAGACATTTTGTTTCACCTAGGTGGTTTAAAGGCCCTAGAGTTTTCAATACTTCTACTGAATGTCGTCTCTCTCTTTCTCTCTTAGTCTCTCACTGTCTATCTCTCCCTCCTTGTGTTTGTTTTGTCTCTACCTCTCTTGCTCTCTCCCCTCTGTATTCCTCATTCATTCGTACCTGGTCACTCTTTCTTTCTGTTCCGCCTATCTCATTTTCAGCGCCCTGTCATTCAGGTTCATTTTGTATTCTTTTGTTGTAAAAAGAAGCTGTCTTAATTCATTCTTAGCCTTCACTCTTTTCTCCCTCCTGTGCCGCCTTTTTCATTTGAACATACTGCAATGAACAACTTAGAAATGTCTGCCCTGGTGCTGACACATGGTGAAAGTGCCTGAATAACAGTGTCCACTCCTCATGCTGGCATTCAATTGTGCTGTTCTCGCTCTCTCTTTTTCTCTCTCGTTTTTCTTTTTCTCTCTTCATCTCTCCACCAATCTCTGTCTTTCCCCTCTCCCGCCCTCTCTTTCTCTCCCCCTCGTTCCCCATGTCCCCCTCTGTTCACCCGTCACAGGTAACATTAAGAACACAGAGCCGTTGGATTCGAAGCGCCAGCGCCTCCACACCTTCTGGGTGACGGCGTTCGACTGTGGCAAGAACCGCGCGCAGGCCGACGCTCAGGTGGTGGTCACGGTCAAGCCGTCCTGCAAACCCGGCTGGATCGGTAATCAATGGCCCTGAATGCTGCGTCACCCTCAGTATTCACCACATTATCATCGGTCTCCTCAGCGGTGGTGGCTAAGGGTCCTATTCTCTACATTGTGCACAGACACTCATTGGACGTAGTCAAAAGTAGTGCACGGCGTAGGGAATAGGGTGTATCTTCGGTGGTTACGGTAGTGTCCGAGACTGCATTTTGCAGACATGGTCTGAATGATGAAAATAGTAACCCAGTAAATGATGTGACTGATAAAGGGACACAGATTCCCGGTGCCATTCGGAGGGTAATTATCAGGACGTCAGTGAGTTTGGATGATCTGACTCGGGTGTTGGTTTTTAGGCTGGTCGAAGCGTGTGGAGTATACCCCCGGGTCAGGCAGCATTCCCCTGTTTCCCAGCCTTCACCTGGAGACCTGCGAAGAGACAGTCTGGAACATCCAGGCCACCGTAGATCTGCAGACGGGCCATATTGGAAAGGGCTGTGATAGGGACAGCTATTCAGACCGATCAGTGCGCAGGCTGTGTGGTGAGTGCCGTGTTAATCTGGGGCCGTCCGTGATGGACTCTATCGTTGGGATAATGGGAGACTTAGAATATTCCCCATAAATATCCCACTAACATCCATGATTCATTCAGGGATTGGAACGGAGCACTCTCAAATCACATTAGTTTTAGCGGCAGTTGTTCACGCAGTCTTGCATTTGTGATGTGTGCATGAATGTAGTGAAGTAATAAAATCGTTCTGGGGAGTACAGGCCCTGGTAAAGATTCATTGAGCTCACAATGCCCAGGTCTTTAGGGCATTCAATTGGATATTGGACTCTTGACTCAGAGTGTATAGCAGTATTTTATTAGGATCTCTGTTAGCAAGCCAAGGCAGCGGTGACTCTTCCCAGAGTCCAACATAAATAAAGGTGAGGACTTGAACTCTGTACTCTAAGAAAGCACTATATATATACAGCTCCGGAAAAAATTAAGAGACCACTGCACCTTTTTCTTTCCTTTCCAAAAAAGTTGAAAGGGAAGGTTTTGAGTGAGGAACAGAAG
>JACXGI010000483.1:87271-97581 GCA_016801175.1 Esox masquinongy
ATATATATATATATATATATATATATATATATATATAGAGATATATATATATATATATAGAGATATATATATATATATATATATATATATATAGAGATATATATATATATATATATATAATGCCTGGGTTCTCTTTGAATCAGCAGTACCAGGCTACTATTCACAATTTCACTTCTGTCTGCTGTGTCACCAGGCGCTGTGCGAGGAGAGGTAGACCTTCTCCCACCCCCGTCTCCCGCAGCCAATTGGACATCGGCCCTGCCCACCCTTCCTTCTTCCGATTCGTCCCTGGTGTTCTCCTTCAATGGCTCCGCCCACGTCGCCGTGGTACCCAACTCAGTTGCCGCGGCGATATCCGGAGACCATTTTACACTCCAGCTGTGGATGCGAAGGGGTGGGGTCACTACCCAACCACCCTCCAATCAAGCCAGGGGAACGCGTAGGGAGGAGGAGACTATTATCTGCAGTACCGTCAAGAATGGTCAGTCTCATGGTCAGTCATGGCTGTCTGTCAGAGGCTTGGTCATACCTTACATGAAGTTGAAAACAGTATGTGTGGAATTGTCATTGTCGGTTTTACAATGAAACTGTGTCGCAACCACGCTTAATTACTTAAGAGTGGTACTTCATTATAATTCAGTTGTTGTTTCATCTACGTGATCTTCGGGTTGTTTGTGTAAGAGGCTTAGGTTTAAAAAGACATTTAGGATTTAGGTGGGCCTCGATAAGGTTAAGGGGGACAATCTCTCATCTTCTCTTTTTTCGTAATGTCCACTTCTAGTAGGAAAGCCCAGCAGGGATAATGAGTGAATTCAGTCCGAGCCATAAATAGAGAAGAGTTAGATGTAGTCTAGCAACGTTGCTCTGCTTCTGTCTAATTCTATGAAGTCTAAGGCGATGAAATATGAATAGCCTAGTGTTGTGACACGCACTGTGTCTCGCATTCTGTCTGCATGCTCTGTTCTTGAAGGCTGTTTTTTCCATCTCCCCCTCTGTTCTTCAGACGACTCCTTCTCCCACTACTATCTCTCCGTTCACGGCTGCCGCCTCTCTCTCTTCTACTGGCCCGATGTGGCTGCTGCGCGCCCCGTGAAATTCCTCTGGAAACTGGAGCAGGTACTGTGGGAATGTGGTTGGATGAGGGGAGGGAAATAGTGCCTAGGAGGAGCACTGTGAGCCAAAGAGTCATCCCCCAGAGCAAAATCTATTCAAAAGGGCCAATGCTCACTTGACGCCGTTGTTGTTGTTTTTTGCGTGGATTTTCAAGGCAACTGCATCAAGTCTTCTTTTTTTTGGGGTGTACTGAACAACTGGGGTGACTAAACTCCCAAGGAGGTGGTACTGCTGCTAGTACTAGTGCCAGAGGCACCTGATCCTTGGGCAGATCCCAAGGCAGACTCGCTAACATCACCCGGGAGAGATGTTTCCCTCAGGGGAGTTCGTAACTATGGGAATGCGCAAGGAGCACGAGGATTAGGAGGCAGAGAATAGGATTTGAACAAGAGGGGATGTTGTGGGTTTATGCGGTTTTGGGAGGGAGCTGGGGGAGGGGAGGTAAGTGCTTTTGGCGGGGGTTACTGGTTGCAGACAGCTTGGATGGGGTCGGATTAGGAGGGGGCCAAGCGGATACAGATAAAATTTGGCAAATCCCTCTGTCTTGCTTTACCGCTTTGTCTTGTCTGAGTAGAAACAAGAGAAATAAAGCAGTTTTTTGGAAGAGGGAGATGTTCATGTAGCGGTACGAAACATTGTTTTACTGTGCAATGCACAGCCCAAGTCAGCAGGGGGTTCTCAAACTTTAACCTCTCTCCATGTCTGTCTGCCCTCGCTAGGTGTGTGACAGCGAGTGGCATCACCTGTCCCTTAGCGTTCAGTTCCCCTCGGTGACGCTCTACGTGGACGGAGTCACCTTCGACCCGGCCCTGATCCACGACAACGGAGCCATTCCCAACCCTGCCCCACGACAGCGGATGGTCATTGGCGCTTGCTGGGGTAACGATTGGCTATGCTTTTTAGAACACTTTATTAAAGTTTACATATGCAATTTTTTGAAGATGAATTTTGCATAAATCCTTTTGTATTTTGATACGGAGTTGTAGGACCTATGTAGCTTACCTGAAAGAATTCAAGGAAATTATTTGATATGACAATGAAAGTGCTTTTAGTGTTATTGTGCATAAAATATTAGATTAGATTAGATTCAACTTTATTGTCATTGAACAAGTACAAGTACAGTACAACGAAATGTAGTTAGCGTCTAACCAGAAGTGCAAATAGAAGAGGGCAGGAAATGTACAAGTATTAAGTATAGTGTGTTACAAGTGGAATGTATAGTTGTGCAAGGAGGGCAAATACAGTGCAAATGGCAATACTAAATGAGCAATGAAGGCAAATAAGGGAGGGCAGAAAATGTACAAGTATTAAGTATAGTGTATGTACAAGTGGGAAATGAATAGTGCGATGCGGGATGTGCGATGAGGCAAATGCTAGTACAAATGGCAATTCTGACTGTGCAATCCAGCAAGTGTAAGGTAGTATGTGCAACTGAAATGCAGGGATAGCAGCAATGAGGTTCCTGAGGTAGACAAGTACATGTAACAAGTTTTCCATAAAATGTGGAACAAACTAAAGTTTTGTTTAATTATTTACTGCTTTGCCTGTTTTGTAGCTAGAAGATGGGGAGAAGAGTATTCATTTTTATTATATTTCATTGTTGGGGAAAAATATTTTATTTACCCTCATTGTCCATTTTCCCACAGCGTACTGTGCTTACCCTTACCATTGTAGATCAGCCTGTGTGTGTCCTAGAGCAAAATCAGCTCTTTGTTCCAGAAACTGTACTGAATATAGAATATATTTTTTATTATTTTTAGCTCCAAGCTCCAATTTTTAAGGAATTTATTTGTGAGTGCACCTGATGATGGTGATTTTCCACAGATTCCTTATATTACCTTTTGGTTGGTAACATGGATTGTGGGCATCTTGCAGCAAAACCTATGACATTGTAGCTCCAAACATTTGGTCATGACGATTGTCTATGTGGCAAGACAACCTGCAGGGATAACTCCAGTCTGATTTGGCTATATCTAAGGCTGAAAAGAGTCAACGTTTGCAGTCGGTGACGCTTGCTGAGTGTTCTTGGTTTAAGCACATTGTGAGCATGTATAATTCAGAGTCACATTCCTCTTATGTGTACACATACCTGGCAAATAAAGCTGATTCTGGTTCTGAAAAGCGGAAAATGGTGTAAACCAGCCCTGGCTGTCCCCTTTCGATTGATGTAAACCAAATGTTTGTGTCACATGATGGTAACGATGATTTACCATAATGGCTTGTATTCCCTGGTTTGCAAGATTTTGCTGAACTCAGTAAAAGGAAATGTTGCTGCTAGCAGAAATATAACGGAACCCGACGACACATAATGACATGACCAAATTCAACCACAGCCGTGTGGTGACAGACTCATATTGATTAAAGATCACAAGACTACAAAAAAGCCAAGATATATCCCTGAGAGTGGTGCCCCAGTCCACATTCTTCTACAATTTTTCAGCACCAAATGCTAAAGCATAACCAGCCCCACACACGCACGCACGCACACACACACATACACACACACACAAACACACAAGCTCACACACCCCCTCTGACAACAGAAAGCTATGGTACTTCATTCCTCATTCACTCAATCACATTTGTGTGAGATGCATCCAACCGCTTTTCCGTAAGCTAATAATATCACTGACATATCAATTATTTAAGCTAGCTGAAGAACATGCAGGCCAGACAGTTATCCTGCCAGTTATACCAGTGCTAATCGCTAAAATGGAACACGCTGTCTGCCAATTAACACTTGAAAACACACTAGAACACACATTCATTGCTACTTCCCGTGCGGTAACGCGCTTGTGTAAGATAAGGTATGACACCTTCATCTGACATGTTTCGTTTTTTTAACTTATTATCTTCACTCCTCTTACTTGTCCTCTCATTTCACTCCTCTCGCTTTTCGCAAACCGTCTATCTCCTGTTTCTCACCTGTCTCAGTCATCCTGTCTCCTCTCCGCTCTGCCCTCCAGAGACAGAAGAGAAGCAGAAGGACATCCTTAACAACACCATCCCCGAAGGGAAAGACACAGGTGACTTCATTTGTTTTTACAAGTGTCTTTTTTCGTGCAGGAAACGGGATGTGTGTGCGTGGGATTATACGTGTGTGTGTTTCTGTGTAAGCCTGTACATTCGTGTGTGTGTGTGTGTGTGTGTGTGTTGATCTGGCTTCTTTTGATTTCTGTCTCTCAGGGAGGTATGTGGCTGGTTACCGTGGCCTGTTGTCTGGGGTGACGGTGCGTCCCGGCAGCGTGGAACCTCACAGCGTGGTGGAGTGTCTTTACGCCTGCAGGGAGGGGCTGGACTTTGGGGACCTGGAGACCTTGGGTTCGGGCATGAAGGTACCCCCCCCCCACACACACACACTGTTCGAGGAGTTCTATTGGAGAGCGGCTCCCAGCCTTTTTTTCACCATGGGCCGGAGGGCACAGAAATAATTCCGTGGGCTGGCGCCCAGCGTGCAACGGAAAGAAACAAGCGATTCGTCTGATTTTAAATACCCCAGTGGTGGGTTATGTAGGGTGTCCCTTCTTTCATTCTGCCCTGCAAAGCTAAATTCTGTCTCTAAATTCATTTCAACCCACCATTCTGGGATCCCGCTAGGGGCTTTTGTTATTACAAAGGTTATTTGACCATAGGCTGTTTACTCACCTCCAGTTCCAGCTTCTAATGCAAATCGTGGTTAGTGAATGGCTAAAATGGCTGTCACTCTCTAACTGTTGTTCAAAAGGTTTAGGCAGACAGCCTTATTCACTGACACCGCTGCGCACTGCAGTCTGGGTGGGGTTACAGTGTCAGAGACGTGACAGCTTTTCAGTCCATCCAATCAGCGTGTGTCCAATTAGCATATGTTTTTCATGTCGAAGCCTGGTGGCAAGCTCCACTGCTCTGTACCAGCTCGGTGCCCGGTGGTTGGGAAACCCTGTCTCCAAAATGTTGGGCACTTTCCATTGGACTGAGGCTTACGACCACAAGCATCTGTCACATTCAGTTTTTATTGAGGGTTTGTTTGTTAACCGCAACTATCCACTACTAGACCAATCTGTCGTTCCACATGCAAAATAGTTAATGTACAAAATAGCTTGTTTCCCCCTGGATTTCACATTATATATTTTATAGTTCAATATTTTATTTTTTACAGTCACTCAGATCACTCCCCAGGTAGTGTTACTATGCCCGATGGATGACTTACATGAAGACATTCCATTGTGTATCTTTGTGAGTCCTCCGAGGATGACCTCCTCACCTTTAACCTTTTAGGTGCACGTGAACCCCAGTCAATCTGTGCTGGTTCTGGAGGGCGATGACATCGAGAGCTTCAATAGGGCTGTGCAGCAGGTCACCTACAGGAACTCCCTACGCTTCGCCACCCCAGGAGTCAGACCGCTCAAACTGACTACCTCCCTCAGGTACAAACACACACACACACACACAAGCACACACAGGCTGTTATTGTAAATTATCATTTACCTCTTACATGTTAGCCTTGTACGACCATCTTGATCTCACAAGCTCACATTCTGTTTCACTCCACACATCACTCTGGATACACACAATGTAATAAGTTTGTCTTCCTCCGTCCAAGTTATCGGCGGACCAATCAGTGTTCTCTAATAATCTGTGAGAGGGTTTTAGTTGATGACGACCACAGTAAATGTTCCTCAATTCTACCTACATGAACATGAACACATTTATTGCAAATTCTAAATGAAGGTCCTGGAACATCTGTTAACGGTAACCCTAATTCTATTAATCTTTCATGAATGCTTTTGTGGTTAGCTGCATTTGATTTCTCAAATATCTTCTTGGCATGTACGATGGTGCCTTGTATGCGCAAATTGCATTTACACAGACAGCAATAGTCATCAATAACGGACATGCTAACTTGCTAAGCTAAATAAACATACCTGCTGCCAGTAACTGATGTTTACACAGAATGAGATGATGCCATATGTGTCGTTGTTTTGATTGGTTTAGGGTGATCCAATCAGACTAACTTTTCTCAACGCCCATTGTCAACGTCCCTACCAACCGTTTAGTGTGTACCCAGACTGATGTGTGGAGTGAAACAGAATGTGAGCTCGCATGATCAGGATGGTCATACGAGGCTACTTACATGTACCTGCATGGTAAAATACTAAATAAACACACATAAGCACACACCTATATAAGCAGACAGTGCTAATGGAAATCAACTAGATATACTGGTTGAAAGACCTGGAGCAGGTGAAACGAGTCACAAAGCAACTGTCATTGCGTGAATGCCGGTTTCCAGTACCGCTGTTTGGAATGACGCAATTGTTTGGACATTGACCCAGATAATCAGTGACTTTAGGAATATGATAAAGAATAATATGGCACTTTAGACTCAAATAGGTTAAACGCATAGGATGTCCCAATGTACAGTTATAAACTGTGGACTATATTGTCTTTGACTTGTGGTCCGCAATTACTGTTATATCTCCAAAGCCGTACATATCCTCACCCTATCTTTTGAGTGTGTTAGCCATGCTGATGAAGCCCGGGTGACAGTTGGTATGTGCCTTGTCCTGGTTCTCTCCTTTGTCTAAAGACATATTTGTAGCTCGTCAGATGCCCAGGCTATTGATTAAATAAATAATTGAGTAATGTATTGACTCAAACAAGTCTGGGTGGCATCATAAAGAATGCCTTTACCTTGCATAGGCCTACAATAAGGAAATATTCCTCCATGTAAAAGGAGCTTGAATTTTTAGTTGAGCTGGATTAGGGTATATAGCCTTGGGTAAAAGGGAGCACAGTGGATGCATCTAATCTGGAAACAGTGTATTTTTTATGCCACAGTGCTGTACGTCGGATCCACTTTATAGACAATCAAAAGGAGGGTTTCTATTCTCATGGTATTACACCACATTGGCCTGCACATGTTGTTTTGATCCCCTTGGTTGATTAAATATTGATATACTTTGTGGATGGAGGCCTACATATGCTCTAGTATCTGTTTCATATGACCCGTTGCAGGAATTGTCGCAGTCTTGGAAAGTCCTCATTATCTAACCCTGGAATTGTGTGTGCATGTACTTCAATCTTCGGGGATGAATGTCGTGGGTTTTTTTTAAGATTATTTGTATTGTAAGGTAAGATGTTGACGTGGTGGGTTATTTTAATGCTTGTTTTTAGATCTGTTTTCGGGTCAGGGATTTGTGGCTTTTTTAGCTTGTTTTTAGGATTATTCTGATTTCAGGTCAAGAGGTGGTATGCTTTTCTAGTGTATTCTACCACGTTTTCTGATTGTTTTTGTTTTTTAAAGTGCTAATGATTAGACTCATTTGAGGTCAGTAGTCGTCCAGATGGCTGAACAGCAGGCCCTTCTGGAGAGTCAGATACTAGCAGCTGCTCTTGTAATAAGAGAGAGAGAGAGAGAGATAGTATTACTGCAGCTCCATTATACTTAGGAACTAAACACCTCCAAGAACCACTCAAATGTTAAATCAAGGGCTGAACTGTCAAATAAAAACACCAGTCTGTGCTTCTTCCGAGTGCTTCTGCTGGGTACCATAATATTGTCCAGGTTTTTTATTTTAATCCTGGTCCTGGAAATCCACAGGCTTTTATCTTAGCTCCACAAAAACACGCCGGATGTAGCCAGTCTATACCCCGAAACTGTTCTGAGACGGAGAATGAATTGTGATGCCACCCTCCATCTCTCCCCCTAGGTGTTTCAATGAGGAGAGCTGCCTCACCCTCAGACAGTTGGAGGGCTACCTGGTTGTCCTTCAGCCCGATGCCCCTCAGATCTCCCTGTCCGGTGTGGGCCCTCACTTGGCTCGTCCGGCGCCTGAATTCGAGGGCCCCCGCGGCGTGCCCCTTTTCCCGGAGCTGAGGATCGTGTGCTCCCTGTCTCACGCCGTTAATACGGCCGCGCAGGGCATGGAGGGAGGAGGTGAGTCAGCAGGAGCCCGTCCATGAATACTGGAACGCAGGCGGTAAGAGTCCGGCGTATTCTGATCACGTCAATGGAATCGTTTCGGAGAGCGCAATGCCAGCATTTTCTGCGGGAAGTAAACCTAGTCGGAACGCTGATTGATTTCCCCCTGAAAAGAATTAGCCGAGCATGACTGATTGCATTTGGACCGGTGTCTGTTATTTGTGTCGGGCCACGACACATCAATCAAACTGCCCGCATTTAAACTTCTAAACCCCCCCAATCCCAAAGTCTGTTTTCATTGCCATAGTCACGCAGGCCTGACGACTAAATCTCAAAGTGACAAACTCAGCCACGCCTGTATTTTCACTTGATAGCAGTGCTGTCTATATAAACGCAGATATGAACCGATGAACAGTGATCCGTCCGTCTCCGGTGTCACATCTGAATCGGACAGCGGGTGGAAAACCGTTCAGACTCACAGCATGTGGATGTGTTCATCTCTGCCTCGGCCCGCCTCTCTCCATTACCCCCCCGTCAGTTTGTGCTTCAATTCGCAGGGGGAGGCGGTGACATTACTAGACATGCGTTGTGCGTGTCCAAGTGAAAAGACGATGGGGGTGTGGTCCGTGCAGTGGCGGCTACATGTTGGAAAGGACACCACGTGTCTGTTTGACAATTTACACTACCATTCAAATGTTTTGGGGCACTTAGAAATGTCCTTGTTTTTCAAAAGAAAAGCATTTTTTTGTCCATTAAAATAACATCAAATTAGTCAGAAATACAGTGTAGACATTGTCAATGTTGTAAATGACTTTTGTAGCTGGAAACGGCTGATTTGTAATGGAATGTCTACTTAGGCGTACAGAGGCCCAATATCAGCAACCATCTTTCCTGTGTTTCATTGGCACACTGTGTTTACTAATCCAAATTTATCATTTTAAAAGGCTAATGGATCACTAGAAAACCCTTTTCCAATTATGTTAGCATAGCTGAAAACAGCTGATTAAAGAACCAATAAAGCTGGCCTTCTTTAGACTAGTTGAGTAGGCGACTCCAGGATGCGGCCCTTCTAGGCAGAGTTACAAAGAAAAAGCCATATCTCAGACAGGCCAATTAAAAGAAAAGATTAAGATGGGCAAAAAAACACAGACACTGGGTAGAGGAAAAGTGGAAAAAAGTGTTATGGACAGACAAATCTAAGTTTGAGGTTTTCGGCTCACAAAGAACATTCATGAGACGCAGACCAAATGATAAGATGCTGGAGGAGTGCTTGACGGCAAGCATGGTGGAGGTAATGTGATGGTCTGGGGGTGCTTTGGTGGTGATAAATTGGGAGATTTGTACAGGGTAAAAGGGATCTTGAAGAAGGAAGGCTATCTCTCCATTTTACAACTCCATGCCATACCCTGTGGACAGCGCTTGATTGGAGCCAATTTCCTCCTACAACAGGACAATGACCCAAAGCACAGCTCCAAACTATGCAATAACTATTAGGGAAGAAGAAGTCAGCTGGTATTCTGTCTATAATGGAGTAGCCAGCACAGTCACCGGATCTCAACCCTATTGAGCTGTTGTGAGAGCAGCTTATCTGTGTGGTATGTAAGAAGTGCCCTTCAAGCCAATCCAACGTGTGGGAGGTGCTTCAGGAAGCATGGGGTGAAGTCTCTTCAGATGACCTTAATAAATTGACAACCAGAATGCCAAAGGTCTGCAAGGCTGTAATTAGCTGCAAATGGAGGAGTCTTTGACAAAAGCAAAGTTTGACGGACACAATTATTATAAATCATTATTTCTAACCTTGTCAATGACTATATTTCCTATTCATTTTGCTATATTTCCTATTCAAACTGTATGTTTTCTTGGAAAACAAGGACTTTTCCTGGAAAACAAGTGAACCCGACCTTTTGAACGGTAGTGTGTGTCTGTGTTGACTGGCTATTAGACAGGTGATGGTTAATAAACGAGAGTCCCTTCCTGCATTGGGTCTAAACGGCTCAGGACACAGTTGATTAAGCTGTGTAGCGACATAGAAAAGAATATCTGACAGTTTCTATAGGCCCACTACCTAATCTAATATGTATGTTACTAGGTCTCTTTGTAAAAAAATATTTTTCCCCCCTGTAAATCGGCCTTTGCCCTAACCCCTCCCACGGTCCCCATGTCCATGTGGCCTAATCTGTAGTAGTTTCATAACATTCCTCTTTGTGGGGTGCTCCTCATTGGCACAATGGTTATAGTAATTGCACCAATAAGAGACATCAGAATCATTTAGCAGGCGCTCTTATTCAGAGCTAGT
>JACXGI010000483.1:97681-135602 GCA_016801175.1 Esox masquinongy
GGGTAGGATGGATGGATGGACGGGTAGGATGCTGGATAGGGCTGTGTTGTCTCTTCACGTCCTAGCGACTCCTTAATGGCAGGTTGGGCACCAGCAAGCTCAGTGGTGGCCTTTGTCCAGAGAATATGGACAAAATATATACCGCTGAATACTTCCTCATTGAACGTGCAGTGTGATAAGAAGCAGAACGTCATGGGGAGATGTTCGTCGTGGATCAACTTCCCCCGAATTTGCAGGGGAGGCCCATAATCGCAAATTGAACATCATGGGTAAAATAATAAAAATGTTTAGATTTTTAACTGTCTGCTTTCTTTCTTTTCTCCTTCCATTTTGATCTGCATGGAATGGTGCCTTCTTCCCCTCTCTCTATTCTCCACACACCCCTTATCTCACATGACCCCTAGCTCTGATGTCAGACGCCGTGGCGCACACTCTGGACGGCTGCGAGGTCCAACCCCTGGGGGAGGAGCTGAACCCAGAAAGGGAGGAGCTTCTGGTGGACATGGACGCCCTTAGAGAAAGGGGTCTGGAGATCATAAACACCACCGCGTACATCGCAATCACAGGTACTACAACATGTACCTCTCCCCCCGAATACTGAGGCGTTTGGTAAAACAGCATCAGACGGGAGAGTCAGTCAGTAACCTAGAGTGCCTCATTCTTTTCAAAAAATGTCACTGAACATATGGTGCGATTGGTGGATGTTTTGACACACCACTCGAGGCGATGTAACACATTGCATTGCACCTCTGTATCGCACTCACAATATGTACCATTTTCTTCTTTCAGTTTTCTCACTGTGGAACTGTGTCCTCTAACCCTCTGTCTGGCTGTTAGGTGCCGAGTCCATCTCCGTGTATGAGGATGTCCTTCGGTCTGTCCGTTACAGGCTGGCCAAAGGCTCGGCCCGCTTCGAGAGGCGGTTCCGTTTGTCCTGCTCTGAGATGAACGGGAGGTACACCAGCAACGAGCTCACACTGGAGGTAACCAAACTAACTGACCGTAGTGGTTGCAATAAACCCTACTGGTTAGCAAACATACACTGCTGGGATGTACAATACTTGGGCCATGGCTAAGTAGTTTTAACCTACCATTTGTTGTGTGGAGAGCATTAGTTCACTGAGACAAATCAAATGCATCTCATACATCATTAACAGCTGGTGAACATTAACAGTGAAATGGTTACTTATAGGCCCTCTTTTTAAAATGTAGATAGAAGTAAATAAAACTTTAAAAGAGCATAATATACAAAATGTTACAGTGGGTTGTGTTTGATGGCTTTATTCACTGTGTTCTTCTTTTTATCTCCCTCTCTTTCGGACCATCCACACATTCATCCTTATTTCCTCTCAGGTGAATTTCCTGCATTCCTTAGACAGTCTGTATCACCCATCTCACCTCCTGGCCTCCCAGCAGCAGTTCCTCCACCCGTCTCATCACTCTGGGGAACTAAGCGGACACACCCTACCCAACCCCCACCGCAATTCAGGTTCATACACACTGACTTCATTTACAGGAATTGACACTTGTCGGTTGATTTACCTTTAAACACGAAATGGTTTGTATTTATACGTATAATCCAGACACATGAAAACAGTTTGATGGACGTACATACCTCAGCACATACAGATGGGTGACAAATTAAAGGAAAAACCTGAATAAGAGTGGAGGAACATGACAAAAGCAGATGCTTCCATACAGCTGTTCTGAATGATATACTGAAGCAATTAACATCCTATCATGCTCTGTGACATGTAAAAAATGCTGAGCAGGCTCAGTTGACCTCGTTTTTGGATCAAGATGGCAAGAAGAAAGGATCTAAGTGACTGTGTAAGAGAGTTCATTATTGGGTCTCTTCAGGATAATATGTCCCCATCCCCAGGGCATCTGAATCAGGAGTCACTGAATGGTCTGATGAGTTTGAGAATGATCTTTTAAGCCCCCAGATCTGAATCATATATTATGGCCTTCACAGTCCCCAGACCTGAATCATATGGTATGGCCTTTTAAGTCCCCAGATCTCAAACCAATTAAACACCTATGAGAAATTTTGGAACGATGTGTTAGATAACACTCTCCAACCATCATCAAAACACCAAATGAGGGATTAACTTTTGGAAGAATGGTGTTCCATCCCTCCGGTAAAGTTCCAGAGACTCGTTGAATCTATGCCCAAGGCACATTGAAGCTGTTCTGGCGGCTCCTGGTGGCCCGACACCTTACTAAGACACCTACATGTTGGGTTTTCCTTTCATTTGTCAACTATACTGTTGAAGTCGGACGTTTACATACACTTAGGTTGAAATCGTTAACCTAATTTTTCAACCACTCCACAGATGTCATGTTAACAAACTGTAGTTTTAGCAAGTCGGTTAGGATATCTACTTTGTGCATGACACAAGTAATTTTTTCAACAATTGTTTACAGACAGATTATTTCAGTTATAATTCACTATATCACAATTCCAGTGGGTCAAACGTTTTCATACACTTTCAACGGCAAGTTGACTGTTCCGTTAAACAGCTTGGAAAATTCCAGAAAATTATGTCATGGCTTCTGATAGGCTAATTGACATAATTTGAGTCAATTGGAGGTGTATCTGTTGATGTATTTCAATGCCTACCTTCAACCTCAGTGCCTCTTTTCTTGACATCATGGGAAAATCAAGAAATCAGCCAAGACCTCAGAAAAAAATTGTAGACCTCCACAAGTCTGGTTCATCCTTGAGAGCAATTTCCAAACACCTGAAGGTACCACGTTCATCTGTACAAACAATAGTACGCTAGTATAAACACCATGGGACCACGTAGCCGTCATACATGGAAGGAAGGAGATGCGATCTGTCTCCTACAGATGAACGTACTTTGGTGCGAAAAGTGCAAATCAATCCCAGAACAGCAAAGGACCTTGTGAAGATGCTGGAGAAAACAGGTACAAAAGTATATATATCCACAGTAAAACAAGTCATATATTGACATAACCTGAAAGGCCGCTCAGCAAAGAAGAAGCCAGTGCTCCATAACCGCCATAAAAAAAGCCAGATTACGGTTTGCAACTACACATGGGGACAAAGATCGTACTTATTGTCCTTTGGTTTGATGAAACAAAACTGTAACTGTTTGGCCATAATGACCATCATTATGTTTGGAGGAAAAAGGGGACATCAGTCAGGAAGTTAAAGCTTGGTCGCAAATGGGTCTTCCAAATGAAATGATGCCAAGCATACTTCCAAAGCTCTGGTAAAATGGCTTAAGGAAAACAAAGTCAAGGTATTGGTACCAAGTACCAACTAAGGTACTTCACCATTGGCCTCAACCAGTGTACCAATCAACATGCTGTTGCATTTGTCTGGATAATAACTCCACTGTTGAAGCATCATTGGTCAAGCTGTGAATCTGAAATAACATTCTATTGAAGTTAATCCAATAAAATGCATAGATTAAGAAAAGGGTCGGATATCCCAGCGAGAAAAGGCTGTACCTCAAAACTCAGCACTCAAATAAGGAGATTTGAGATAGCAACAGAGAGAACAACAATCACTATGAAGGGGCTACCGAGTGGCTGGGAGTGAAGTAATGGTGATGCAATCAATCATATCAAGAGCTCTGTATAAAGACTGGCCTGTATTGGAGGAATGCAAGAAAGATGCTGTTACTCAAAAGCTACCATCTGAAAACACATGGAGTTTGTCAGAAAGCAAGACAATGACCCAACTGTGATGTGGGAAAAGGTCAAATGAGACCAAGATGGAGCTTATTGGCCAAAACGTCTAGTGCAGGGCTATTCAGTTCTGGTCCTCGTGGGCCGAAACATTTCTGGCTTTTATCCTCTACTATTAATATGGGACTGATTCAGAACTGAGATGCCAGGTGAAGGCAATCAACTAGCAGGTAGAACCAAAAACCAGAAGTTTTTTGGCCCTCTAGGACCAGATTTGAATAGCCCTGGTCTAGTGCTATGTGTGGTGCAAATGTAACACTGCCCATGCCTGATCATACTGGTCCAGTCAATGTCCTGATCCGCATCCCGTAAAAAATCAGTAACATTAGTTGAACTAAAAGCGCTGTCTGACAACCTGAAGTAAATGTCCCAAGAAGAATGGGGTGAAATCACTCAGACATTGTGGTGAAAACTGGTACATACAATACTTACTCCTACATATTTTAAACTGTTATTAAAGGGAATAATGTCTCTTCCAGGTTGACCACTTATGCAAACAGCATTAATTTTTATTTCCCAACATAAAATCAATATCACCTTACAATAACTGATTTTGAGTTTAATTTTTATAAAATATAAAACAGAAAGAAATGTCAATGTATCATTTTATGTTAGTTGGTAATACGAGAGGGGTCACCAGGGGTCTAAGTACCTTTGCAGGACAATGTATATTATATGGGAAAATCCACCCTTAAAAAGCGATTGAAGATTTTTACTAAAGATGCCGGTGTGACTGTCATCGAGGACAGTTTTAGGGTTTGTGTGACACAGGTGTTTTTACTCTTGTCAGTGGTGCCAGGGGCAGCCACAGTCATCATCATGGTGTGTGTGGGCTTTCTGGTTGTCATGGTGATCCTGGGAGTGTTCCGAATCCGTTCCATCCACCGCCGTGGCGAGGGAGCTCGGGGAGCGGCTAAGGAGGGGAGTGGCCAGTGGGACGATTCTGCCCTCACCATAATCGTCAACCCCATGGAGGTAGGGGTGTGAACGGCGTATTGAAAGGTATAGGTGGATAAAGGAATTGTGGACGTTCTGATTTTGGATTTTCTGTTCTCTCTCTATCAGTCCTACGAGTCTCGTATGGGCATCTCGGTCGACACCGAAGGTGAGGGCGAGGAGGACGAGGAAGTGGTGGAGTCGCCCGATGATGCAAGCGACGACCAGCGAGTCATCATCATCAAAAAGGAGGGGAAGGAGGGCAATCCCCGCCGCTACTAAGCCAATTGCCTCTCGCTCTCTCTACGGAAGCACCCATTAGCACGGAGACCGCCAAACGGCTCGCCACTCACACACTCTTCTCAACGCGTTTAAAATGTCGACAACAGCTGACACCTCTAGTCTATGGAATGTAAACTCACCAACACAACAGCGTACACCGTTTGACCGCGACGCCACAGGACGATTAGTAATCTATAGCCAACACCAGTGCAAATGTAAATGTTACACTGCACAATATATCCAGCATACTCCAAACGCCTGACCAAAATGAGCAACAAAAATGGTATGTGGCACATTCATTTCACTCACAGGGAATCTACATTGTCCTGCAAGTCTGTATGAGGCAGGTTGGACTGAGGGTAAATAATGTCGTTGTAAAGTAAGATTGTACTGTATGTTTTTACTGTCTCTGTATCCGGAGACCTTTGCCCGCCACACTAAATGAATATTGAAGCAATTGTTTTCACACTCAGCCTAGTGTTGGCCCTCTCACACATCGACACAAGCCCTGGCCCCTGATGTTTTCCTGCACACCTCTTGACTGAATCCCTTCATCGTTTTGCTGCACAATCTCTCTCTCTCTCTCTCTCTCTCTCTCTCTCTCTCTCTCTCTCTCTCTCTCTCTGTCACTCCCTCTATCTCTCTCTATACATTCCTTGACTTCCAACCCCCTCTCCCCACCAGAGTGAAGATGTGGTAAAATGGAATTTTACTGATGAGCTCATTGTTGCTGGCATTACTGTTCCTCTCGTTCTTTGCATATGACTCGTGACCATATTTTTAGAAGTTCATTGGATGGTTAGAATGTAAATCATTGCCATCCTTATCACAAAGCCTTGGTGATTCTGGAGAATTAGAATGGTTAGAGAAACGCAAAGTTCCAAGATTGTAACTGACATTTTTAGACAATACGATACGTTTCATAGAATGCGTCATGTGCTAAATAAAAAAAAAACGGCATTTAGCAAATTAGATTGAATACATTTCTCAAACGGCACAAAAGTTGCATTTTTGGAAATGTCATTCTGTCATGGTATACCCATAGATTTAGAAATGTATTGGTTGGTAAAATCCTTTCCTTTGAAGATTTTAAAAGACAACCAAACAGGCTGTCCCTGGATCTGCTGTTAAGGGCATAGAGTAACATTGTGATGTCGCTGTGTGACTTTCTGTCCTCCGACCCCTACATTGACTCTAGAGACTGAGTGACTCCCACCACACCTTCACACTCACCACACACCGCTCTTGTAAAAACCTCACTACAACTACACACACAACACCACCCCCCGCTGTATCCAGAATGTCAGCTCAGCTTGGGCAGTTTTGATTGTATTGAATTTTCTGTACATATAATTATTGTTATTATTATTAATAATAATATTGCAGTAAACTCTTGCTCTGTCTGTACTCGACCTGCATTTAAATATGATTTATTTACAGTTATTTTATCATTTGACAAACTCTTGTATATTTTTACGGTTACAACATCAGAATACAGAGTAGTGATAATAATAGTAGTAGTAATAATAAGGATGATGATTCCTGGCTTTGATGAGTGTATTAATTTATGTGTTGAATTGTTGTAATTTAAAAACTTGTTAATATCTGAATCACAGAAAATGGAGGGCACAGTGTTGTGATAAATAGCTACTCTGTCACCTCTCCCACTCTCCTTTCTTCTTTCACATCTCCCTAGGAATATTCTCAAATATTTCTCTTTCCCGTATCTTCTCTTACCCTCTTGTCTTTTTTTCTATTTCATCTCTTTGGTTTAATGAATGTACTGCCTCCCTCCTTCCCTTCCTTATTCATCCCTTCCACACTTCATTCCTTCCGCACTTCATCCCTCCACGTCTATTGCTGTTTGTCTGTGTGTCAATGTGCAGTGATAAATCTGTCAGTAAATGAAGCCTGTTTTACAGTGTAATATTAAGAATGGATTAAAATTGCATTAATGAATTATATTATTACTATGGTTACTATTGGGACACTAACTGTAATTATTCATACAATGATAACATGGATTATGATGATGATTGTTATTGATAACCGTCTGAAAACATGACAAAGTTCATAATAAAAACACTCAGATGACGTCTAAATGCTGTTTTTGAAGCAAATCATACAGCTTAAAATTTATGAAGTTGACATAGCCAGGTAAGTATCTTCTGAAAACTTTTTTTCGATGGTTTGACATAAGCCTACGTATAAGCCAGTTGGGTCTATTAAATTCTATTTATATCAAAAACAACACGACATATATACAGTGCAGTATACAGTGGTATTCTATATATATTTTTTAACCTGAGACAATTAGAAGTTTCGGTTTGAGCTTCTGACTAAACATTACCTTGAAACAAAGCAGTTCCCATATGGACTTTGCATTCATAACTTTCGCAATAAGATTCGCATGCCGTGCTGCCCGAATTCGTCCTTCACTCTAAATGAAGGTAAATATAACTCCCCCTACATTACAAGGTTTTACCAAATGCAGTGAGTGCAGCCTAATGGACCATAATTTAAATGTTACAATACAGTCTTGGACATAATTAGCAACATTTGATTTGCGCTCATGCTTTTGCGCTCCCGTACGCAAAATCCAGTATGGAGCAAATAATAAGCCACTACCATTCAACCTCTACGTATATAATGTTTGAGAATACGACGCGCAGGATTAGCCCATCGGTGTAGATTTCTGTGGGTCATGCGGAAAAGAGCAGGAGGTAAATAAAGAGACACGCGCTAATAAACACGGGTAACGATTTACTTTCACGCTCACAGTAGCATTGCCAGATACTTTCTGTACGAGCTGTTTGTACCTGTGTAATTGGACACATAAAGGAATCGGAGAAAGTGAGAAAAGAAGAGAGCAAAAAGGTCTACCGTCAGCAGGAACGTAAGGTGGTGGTAAGTAGAACATCATGCTCCTGTCTCTGTCACATTTTTGTAGTTGTTCGTATTTTGTTCAGCATGGAGGAGCAAACCCAGATAACTGTGTATGTGGCTTGGACGTTTTTACTAGTAAATGTATTCTGCGGGCTCAAAGCACTTCTAGTACTTGCCACATAACCAGCCACTTAGCTAGCTACACCCACTACTAGCTTGCTAGCAAGCTACATTAGCTAGTTAGCATACTGTATTAATCTATTGTGTAAAGTCAACGTTCAGTGCTAGCTGTGAGGGCATTCGTGTTGACATGCAATGCAACCATTGACATGCAAAATAGTATAGGGGACATGCATTCCCATGTTAGGTGCGTTATCTCATGGCAAGTTGTGGTAGGTTGTGTACAGATACAGGCCTACCTGCTTCTTTTATGATGGCAATGGTTAGTTTGATGGTGCTTTTTGAATTCTCAACTGGTGGTTTTATGCTTGAGGAAGTTTCATAACGTTGTCATTAACTACATGCTCACGAGAAGCCAATCTATGCCTGTAGAATACACCAATTAAGTCCATACATTGACTCATTTGGAGTGTGTATTTGGAGTATGTGTTATATCATGAGGATTTTTTTCTGTCTGCCGTTGTGACAATTAAACTGAGGTGCTGTTGTGGGCTTGTAGCAGTAGATCGAAAAATGAATCAGAACCTATCTGCAAAGTGTTTATTAATATCTTTGTGTAATCCTCTTACCATGGCCCTAATCATACAGCATCTGTTTGGGTCAGCTAAAACAACGTAAAACCCAGAGCACTCAAATTCAAATCTGTACTTTGAAGCCAGTTTGACTGCTTTTTTCCCTTTTTCATTCTTCCCCTTTAATCAAGGATTTAGTCCAGGGACACTTTAAAATGAATTGTCATGTAAAATAATGACCAACCGTCTTCGGGCCTGTTAGGTTAGCATTAAAACCCCTTTCCCAGGATTTCTACTGGACTACAGTGGACAGGGAAGGTTTTGTCACCCTTTTTTCTGGTAAGAATACTTCTGCTTGTGTTACAGTAGAAATGGACAAGGGCTTAGCTTTTTACCACCGAGGCTCACTTCATTATATAAATTGTCATTGTTGTATTTATCTGAGAGATTTGTTGTAGTTCAGTCTATGTGCATAACGGGTGGTCAGTTCAGTTGTGTGCGCCTGTTTGCCTCAATAGTAGGTCATCTCTGTGAACAGCAGGTTCATATCTCTCTCGACTTTTCGTTGCTTTGACTCTGTACATACGAAAAAACACTGTGGAACTGGGAGTATTATTACGACTTAGCGTTCATTCACTTATGGCCGATTCCGGCGTTATGGATGTGACATTTTGACACCAAATCCCAACTTTCATGTGTTATACAATGGACAAATAACATTACATCTTTGATGTCTGTCTTTTGTACAATTTGGAAATTGTAAGTATTGGCATTTATGAAAATGTTGCTTTTTGGGTAGGCTAAACATGTTTTCAAAAGACTGAAGTCCAAGGTCAAAACAAGGATTTCCATGTCAAATTTTAGGCTTGGCTGATAAACTATCATTTTGAAAAGATGTTCAATTCCTATTATTACTTTGGGTGATAATTCACCATTGGATATTGTCACCAACATTATTGATGTTACAGAGTTTGAACAATGTGTTCAAACATAGCAGATTTCTTGAGGAAAATATCTTAAAGCATTTCTTGTCATTTGGAATGTTTTTGAAAGTTAATCAGAAGTAACTTTACTTTAATCAGAGATTGCATAGTTAATCAGAGATTGCATTATTAGGTTTCATACTATACAATTTTCTTCTGTCAAGAGACTGAAACATGGCCGCAAGTGGATCTTACTTTGAATGAATTACCCCAAACAGGCTACATATTAAAAATCACCAAGTAATGGTTAATTGGCCACACAATTAACGTTATGCAATGGTCATCTTAGTCTTCGGACCAATTTGAGACCTTTATTTTGAATTTTAGAGGTCCGTCCTTAAGTGCAGACTAAAGGAATACTTAAGTATTCAGAATCTTTATTCAGTACTTTGTGCAAGTCCCTTGGCAGCAATAAAAGCTTCAAGTCTTCTTGGATTTACCTCATCTTTGCACACATGGATTTGGGCAGTTTTTCCAATTTTTGCTTGTAGATGCACTCATGCTGGGTCAGGTTGGAAGGGGAGGGTTGATGAACTTTGATTTTCAGGTTTCCCACAAATGTTCAATCAAGTTCAAATCTGGGCTTTGGCTGGGCCACACAAGGACGCTGACAAAATTGTCAGGAAACCACTCCAGCTTTGTCTTGGCCGTGTCTTTTGGGTTGTACTAAAAAAAAAACTGTTTTCGCCACAGTCTGAGGCCCTGTGCCCTCTGGAACAGATTTCCTTAGAAGACCTGTATTTTGCTCTGTTCATCCTTCCATCAATCCTGACCAGTCTTCCAGTCCCTGCTGATGAGAAGCATCCACATAGCATTGAGTTCTTGGTCACCTCCCTGACCAAGGCCCTTCTTTCCCGGTTACTTAGTTTGGCATCCAGTCCAGGCCCAGAAAGCTTCTAGATGATTCCAAAGTGCGTTCATTTCACAACAACGAAGCCAAGTTTGCTCCTGGGAACTTCCAGTGCTTCAACAATTTTCATATAACATTCCCCAGATCTATGCCTTGACTCCATTCAAATTCAAATCTCTTAGGGCTGTGGACTGTATTGGACATCATGGCTTGGTTTTTGCACTGTGTATTGTGGGGCCATATGCTAAAAATATAAATTGCCAGTCAAATGTTTGGACAACCAGTCCCATTGATCATATTGTGATCGGATGACAACAAGTCAGACATGCCAATTCACATGGAGTTTTACGGTTAGAACTAAATACTGGTAAGAAAATGTATGAACTCTAAGGAAAATTGTCTCTGTCACATCAATGGGTTTCCTTGCAGTGACTTATTTGTCCAAAATGTATCCATTTTGCTATTCTGCATTGTTATCGAATTTCCGCAAATGCCTAACTCTACCTTGGAGCGTCCATGGATTGTATTGGGACATATTTTTGTTAATAGAAAGTTGTGACATACAATTCAGTCATGTACAAGAATTGTCAGTCATAGCACATGTCAACAAAATGAAAATGGCAGTATTGGTTCGTTACTCACCTCTGTATCGATCCAACTAATTAGTTTTCCTTTTGTCATTATGTGGTATTGTATGCAGATTAATGTCAAAAAATGTAAATAATATAATGTGAAGAAAGTTATGGGGTCTGAATACTTCTCCAAAGCATTGTAAATGTGTCTACTGCTAATCCACTTCTTTGGAGATGAAGGCAACATTTTTGTTGTTGGTCCTTCATTTGATAAAATCACACCATGACAAATCACAAATTGTTGATAAACACTCATCTCTTTATGTAAAATCAGTGATACCATGTATAAGAAATGCATTTCTGCTATCTTGTTTATTTGGCCTTCCATACCAGCAGTCATTTTGGCATCAAAAGGAATGTTATCATCCAGCACATTCGCAACCATAATGATGTTGTTGAAACAGTATCAAAACACTATAAAAGGATACTGACAATGAGGAAGCAACCAGAGATCATTTAGTACCTTAATGGAATTTGGCTTCACAGTCACATTTTAAAGATGATGTAAGGAGTACGATGCACAAAAAACTACCTGACGCCTGATTTTTCAAACCGCGAGTGGTGCCAATTCAACTGATGTATTTTTCAAAATGAATAACTTTGTCTTCCAGCTTTGATGTGGCTCTGGTGTTCCCCGGAACCGAAAGGGTTGGCAACTGCTGCTTTGTATGCATTCCTCTCTTTGAGGCGTGCTTTGATTGCTCGCTACATTGTTGATATCCTTGGAGAGAGCGCGCGTCCACGTGTGTGTGCGTGTGTCGCTGCAGGGACACCCAGGTAGAGACTTCAGTGGGCTTGCCCTCCCGTCCTTTGAGACCTCTGTCTATCAAAGGTTGATCTGGTCTCTGGTTGCTTTGAGTGATGTAAAATGTTGGAAAGAGAGTAATGCACAGGAACTTGATTAAAAAAACATCAACGGACAGCAGCTTAATAGATTCCCTGCCATTCAAAAGTTTGGGGTCATTTAGAAATGTGAATTGGAAATAGTCATTATAGTCATTTAGCAAAATGAATAGGAAATATAGTAATTAATAACAAGGTTAGAAATAATGTTTTTTAGTTGAAATAGTAATTGTGTCCTTCAAACTTTGCTTTCGTCAAAGAATCCTCCATTTGCAGTAATTGCAACCTTGCAGACCTTTGGCATTCTAGTTGTCAATTAGTTGAGGTAATCTGAAGAGATTTCACCCCATGCTTCCTAAAGCACCTCCCACAAGTTGTATTGGCTTGATGGGCACTAACGTACCATATGGACAAGCTGCTCCCACAGCCACTCAATAGGGTTGAGATCCGATGTCTGTGCTGGCCACTCCATTATAGACAGAATACCAGCTGACTTCTTCCCTAAATAGTTCTTGCATAGTTTGGAGCTGTGCTTTGGGGCACTGTCCTGTTGTAGGAGGAAACTGGCTCCAATCAAGTGTCATCCACAGGGTATGACATGGAGTTGCAAAATGGAGTGTTAGCCTTCTTTCTTCAAGATCCCTTTTACCCTGACCTTGATGAACCCAGCATCAGCGTTTGATAAATACATAACATCGGAGTGTGATAAATACGTAACATCAGCGTTTGATAAATACATAACATCGGAGTGTGATAAATACATAACATCGGAGTGTGATAAATACGTAACATCAGCGTTTGATAAATACATAACATCGGAGTGTGATAAATACATAACATCGGAGTGTGATAAATACATAACATCGGAGTGTGATTAAAAGGATTGCCCCCTGCAGCTGCAGTAAGAAGATTAATGACCTCCCAAACTGTTAAGGCACTCCTGCGCCTTTTTCTTATTGTTTTCTTGATGCATCCTCTCTTTGTACTCAGATGGCTCATCCAGAGCTGGTCTTACATGGTACCATGCATAGCACTGGTGTCAGGCTACAATTTCTCTGCTCTGCTTTATTAATAGAATGGCGTTGTCTTGTTTGGCAAATTAACTAATGCAGAACATCTGGCAAGACCCTGAATGACGGTGCTTAAAACTTAGTTAGGCGTTTAATTGTTTGGAATACCGCCAATTCGATCCTTATCGGCAAGTCAGTGTTTTTATTCACTTCTCCCTCTTTTCAGCTCAAAGGTGGTCTGATTGGATTCGCCGCTGCCTGGTGTTGCCATGGCGATGCGGGAGCTGGTGGAGGCGGAGTGCGGGGGAGCCAATCCCCTCATGAAGCTGACAGGTCACATGACCCAAGAAGGAGGAGCTTGGCGGCACAGGTCAACACCTTCTGTGAGTGGTCGGCTGTAGAAATGTGAATGTTTTTACTGATACCTGAAGAACTTAGTCGTTTGTTTATAACATTCCACTTAGATGAGAGTACAAGTTACTATCAGAATTCATAAATGTTCAGCATCTCAGTGTATCACTTTTATCTGTTGTTCTCCTAGATTCCCCCGACACCCATTGAAATAGCTACTGAGGAAGAGGTGTGTGCGCAATGTTACCTTCCCCATCGTATTGATTCTACCCGCTGTGCTTTGTCTGCATATTCATAAAAAAAGCAGTATAAATACATGTCATTCATGTGATGTTGTGGTTATTGATGTCCTGTGGTGCCTGTGCATGTCCCAGTTGGTGAATGAGTTCATGCAGCAGGCTCCTCCGCGCCCCCCCCACAGCTTCGACATGGGCCAGCTGCTGGAGGAGATGCAGCAGATCGACCAGCAGAGCTACAGGCAGGCCCCACAGAGAGGTACGCACACCGCAGAAACGCAATACCCTGCTGCTCTCCAGCACACCAGAAGCAACGCCGATGTTCATTTGCACTGTAGCTGCCCAGCCGCATGTTAGTGTTTTACCGCTTCTTACTGTCAGTTCACAGGCCTCACAACGTTATAAACAGTACCAGTCAAAGGTTCAGACACTCCTACTCATTCAAGGGATTTCTTTATTTTTCATATTTTGTACATTGTAGGATAATAGTGAATATGTCAAAACTATGACATAACACATGGAATCATGTAGCAACCCAAAAGTTGTGAATCTGCAATATCAAATGTATTTTGATCTGTTTAACACTTTTTGCTGTTTGCTACATGATTCTACTTCTGTTATTTCATAGTTTTGATGTCTTGACTATAATTCTGCAATGTGGAAAATAGGGAACTAAAGAAATACCCCTGGATGAGTAGGTGTGTCCAAACCTTTGATTGGTACTGTATGTTGGCGCTTCAAGAAACCTTCATGAATCCATCTGCTCACCACCCCAAGTACTTTCAGTGTAAACAGACTTGTCAGTGTTTGAGGAGAACAGCCCCCTTTCCCCACTCTCCTGCCTGCAGCTCCGGGCGTGGCAGCGTTGGCCCTGTCTGGTGATTGGACATCCGAGTTTCTGTCTGGAGCCGAGGCCGCCGGCGCCTCACAGGGGCATGTCGGACTTGGAGATCCATCTGATGCTGATTGGACCAGAGAGTTCATCACGGATGGCACTGGTAAGAAAAGAAAATAGGAATGGTCAGGCCTATTGCCGATATTTAGTTTGAACATACACCGATCAGCCATAACATTATGACCACCTGCCTAATATTGTGTAGGTCTCCCTTTTGCCGCCAAAACAGCCCTGACCCGTCAAGGCATGGACTCCACTGGACCTCTGAAGGTGTGCTGTGGTATCTGGCACCAAGACATTAGCAGCAGATCCTTTAAGTCCTGTAGGTTGCGAGGTGGGGCCTCCATGGATCATACATGTTTGTCCAGCACATCCCACAGATGCTCGATTGGATTGAGATCTGGGGAATTTGGAGGCCAAGTCAACACCTTGAACTCGTTGTTGTGTTCCTCAAACCATTCCTGAACCATTTTTGCTTTGTGGCAGGGCCCTTTATCCTGCTGAAAGTGGCCAATGCCATGAGGGAATATCATTGCGATGAAAGGGTGCACATGTTCTGCAGCAATGCTCTGGTAGGTGGTACGTGTCAAAGTAACATCCACATGAATGGCAGGACCCAAGGTTTCCCAGCAGAACATTGTCCAAAGCATCACATTGCCTCTGTCGGTTTGCCTTCTTCCCATAGTGCATCCTGATGCCATGTGTTCTCCAGGTAAGCGACGCACACGCACCCAGCCATCCACGTGATGTTAAAGAAAACGTGATTCATCAGACCAGGCCACCTTCTTCCATTGCTCTGTGGTCCAGTTCTGATGCTCACGTTCCCATTATAGGTGCTTTCAGCAGTGGACAGGGGTCAGCATGGGCACCCTGACTGGTCTGCGGCTACGCAGCCCCATACGCAACAAACTGTGATGCACTGGGTGTTCTGACACCTTTCCATTAGTACTGGCATTTACTTTTTCAGCAATTTGAGCTACAGTAGCTCATCTGTTGAATCGGACCACGCGGGCCAGCCTTTGCTACCCACGTGCATCAATGAGCCTCGGCCACCCATGACCCTGTCGCCGGTTCACCGCTTTTCCTTCCTTGGACCAATTTTGATCGGTACTGACCACTGCAGACCGGGAACACCCTGCAAGTGCACCAGTTTTGGAGATGCTCTGACATAGTCATCTAGCCATCACAATTTGGCCCTTGTCAAAGTCGCTCACATCCTTACGCTTGCCCATTTTTCCTGCTTCTAACACATCAACTTTGAGGACAGAATGTTCACTTGCTGGCTAATATTTCCCACCCACTGACAGGTGCCATGATAATGAGATTATCAGTGTTATTCACTTCACCTGTCAGTGGTCATAATGTTATGGCTGATCGGTGTACATAATGGCCATTCTAACAAGTAGAGAATGCTGCATATGCATAGAAAATTGGCCGGTCTAAGACGTACTTCTGAGGATTGGGTTTGAGTCTGACCTACCTCTTCTGTTTTTCAAAGCTTTTCTGTCTACTAAAGCATAAATGTCTGAAAAACGTATTGTCTTTATCTTCTTTTCTTTCCCCTCTTTCTCTGTTTGCCTCTTGCTTTTTCTTTTATTCTTTCTCTTGTTATCTCTTTCTCCTCTTTCCCCTCTCTCTAAGATCCCGGGCGCTGGGCAGAGGAGTATCTAGAGCAGTCGGAGGAGAAGCTATGGCTCGGAGATTTGGGAGAGAGGGAGCAGGAATGGTAAGAATGGAGGGAGGTGAGCAGGATGCGTACATACAGTGAGGAACCTTGGGAATATTTGAGAGAAGATAATGCCGTTGCAATGTTGAGCTGCTATGTGTTTTTACATTCCGTGACATTCCTCCTCGTCATGAACTCAAAAGCCACAGAACTCAGTGTTATTGCATTTGCTTGTTTATTTTTTTTTTATTTTATCATTTTTTTGCGTTTACCTTGGTGAAAACAAAGCTTTGTTGTAGTTAATGTTTTTGCATCAACCTTTAGATATAAATATAATCTTTGTTCGCTGTGTGAAGGAATGAAGGGCAACAACATTGCATTGTGGGTGCGTGAGAGTTATAAGGAATACAGTGATGCCTGGTGAGGCTCAGCAGGTGCTAAGTTCCCAGCAATCACCTGTGTTTGTAGGGTCCACAAGAAGTGCCATTTTGTTCTCTTCCTGAGGGAACCAAAATAATACTGATCACCAAAGGTTCCCTTCCGGTTAGTCACTGCAGTGCCGCTACTGGGGGACAGAACAATGACATGGGGGACAGAGGCATCCGGAACCCCCAGGTCCTGTCCAGAGAATGAAGAGACACAACTGGGCAGACCCTGCTGGTGGGCTGTCACCAAGGGAGGGGCAAAGGGGATGGAGGGCAAACTCCAGACCCGAGTGGTCCGTGGCACCGTAGGCGCAAAAGCCGGATATGGCGCGGCGCAGCCTTGGAGTCACCTATTACAAAGTGCAGGAGAGATGGGCCAAAAACGTGTGGGATAGCCACGTACTAGCCCGAAGCCAGGGTGGAAAACAACATCATCTATAAGGTAAAGCCACACCAGGCTTCCTCCGAAAAGATAAAATGGGGGCCACGACAGTGTGTCGAGCACGAACAGACGTCGCTTCAACAATTCCCACATGGTGTGCTGAGGGGATTTCTGAAGAGAGTGACGTTGGCCCCACCGAACTCACCCAGATCCGCTCAGTCACAGTGGGGAGGAGCCTCTTTTCCAAAGAGGAATGGGGCCCTTTGAAGACACGAGATATGCGCCTAGGTTGAGAACCCGCACACCGTGACAGGCGGTGGCGATTTTTCCAAACCCATGACAAGCGCGCCACTATCAATAGAGAGAGGGAGCACGTCCCACCGTTAGTGGGGTAGAAAAATGTATGCAAGTTAATCACTAACATCAGCCTTTTCTTTTATGTACCTAATGTGTTGACCCCATAAGGAGCAGTTGTTAAATGAACTATTCAAAAATGATTGTGTTTTGAGGAACTCTTCACAGTGAAAGCACTATTGCAATGCATTCATTAGCTTGATAGGTTCCATGGTCATAGAGATGTAGGACATTAATTTGTGCCTGTTTCCTACAACAATCCCATAATCTTGCAACAACGAAAAATGTAAGCAATTAAATGGATCATAATATACATATTTGTGGGAGGTTGAAACATTTTTCATAAGGGTCTGAGGAATTAAATACAGCATTTAAGATGCATTTTGAAACCTTAAATACACGACGAGTTTGACATTTCCTGGGTTGCAAGAAAATTGTCCTTCCACAGGCTGTAGATCTAATTAAACTCCATCTGTACCATGGCTTTGTCGTGGTGAATAGACAGAAAATGAATACAGTCCCACACACAGCTTTTGCCCTGTGAATGTGTAGAAGTGTTTGAATATATGCGTGTTATGTTTAGTTTACAACAGAACATCTGTTTATCCGTATGCAGGAAGTCATGTTCGGTCAAAGCGCAACTGTAATCCGCCAATGGGGTTAGTGGTACTGTGTTGTGTATTCTGTCCCGCAATGTCTATAGAGGACGACCGGAAGATTCTTTGAGATTGAGTTTGTAAGATCGAGTTTGTAAGACCGAGTAAGATTGAGTCTGTAGCATCATAACCAATAGACTATCAAATGCTGCAATAAATAATTCAATTACTCTCTCCCTTGACGACTGGGTATGCAATCATTATTTCAACCACTATACGAACGGCTGGTTTCTAACAAATGTGATAAGAGGCTGTCACTGAGTTAGAGAAACTATTATTTTGGTTTTCTTCATAGATATGTATTATTAGTGGATATGTATTATGTAATAAAACCCTTTTTTAAGCTCTAAGTATGCTGGCTTCAATCAGTTAACCCTTTGACGGTAACTTTTGTTAATCCAACAGGACAAAAGAATACCAGCCAGGAGACGAACTAAAGCAAACCGCCAACGAGCTAGTCGCAAAGGTTGACGACCCCAAGTTACAAAACACTGAGGTGTGTGTTACGGGTGCTTCGTGTTTTTCCCCCCCTCTGTGTCCGTTACCATACCATCCCTATTTTTTAAAGTTTGTTCTTAGGAATAATGTAGCTTTGTAACAACGTGGCTCTTGTGAATGTAGTCATTTGTTCAGTAGTCTACTAGCCGTCAGACTGTATCATGGGAATCCATTTCATGGTGGACCGTAGCATCGTAGTCACCCAGTATTGTCTGGTTGACAGGGGCCTGTTTTTCAGAAATTTACCTACCTAGATTTCTCCCAACTGAGAGGATGCAATGTATAGAAAAAGAATGAATAGAGCGGATTGTCCATTGACTTGAATGGGAGGTGATGTTCTATTCTTTACATTTCTATGTCTTCCCCATAATCCATTGGCTTAATCCAGCTGGATACATCTTGGAAAACTGGCCCCAGTCTGTGTGGTAGCCGTCTGTCTTCCAGGACATGGCTAAAGCACAGACGGTTCTGATGAGTCTTTTAGCCGTAGCCCTAGTAATTGATACTGTGTTATGTTGTTGTTGTCGTTGCACTGTAGTTCCTGCGGTTCATTAGGCAGATTGGCGAGGGCAGTGTCACAGTGGAAGACAGAGCAGGCAAACAACACACAGATAGAGCTCAGGCCCAGGAGGCTCAGAACTGGGCCTCCAACCTCAACCAGGTAGGAGCCGACTCCCACTGAGGACACAAAGGGGAAGGGTGCGACTATCAACCTGCGGGGGAGCCATCTTGGCTCTAGCCTCCTCGTTTTGTCCCTCATTCCCCGCCCACTCACCCCTCTGCAATCCCCAGTAATTGGTACAGACTCCTTATTGGCTGGGGAACGTTTGAGAGGGAAACTGTACATGTAGAAGGAATTTGATTTACTAGAGCCTAGTTCAGTCAATACATGCTATTTCTATCTGCAAACTTCTGCCTATGAAAATCATCCTAGCTATGCCGTCTTTATCCGACTTCCACTTCCCCTTCTTAAGTGATGTTCCTAACAGTGTTTGGATTGTTTTTTCAATTCATGTCAGGGATCTAAATGACATATCAACTGCTACTTCATCATAAGATGATTGGCAGTCTCTTCCCGAATTACACCCGTGGGTTGACCCTTAAATCTACTCACAGCAGTTCTCATGCTCGCCGTTTTACTGTAACATCTACTTTTCCCCCATTTGACCCTAACCCTGTGAGCTTGGCTTGCCCATCCTTCCATTAACAACCCCTATTCATTCATACCAAATTAAAACTCATCCGTCCTCCTCGCCCCTTTTAAAATAATGAAATGCCTCACACCCGCCACAAAACAATCCCGCCTCCCCCTTTCTCCCTGGGTGCCATAGTTTCTGCAGGAGACTGGGGGAGGGTCTCTACCCTTGACAAGCCAGCAGTGGGATCAGAAGATTGCTAAAGCTAAGGCTAAACAAGCACAGCAGTGGGCCACTGTCGTCCGACAGGTAGGACCCCTGACATCCCAGCAACACTGCCGAGTGGCTCTGCAACCAGCTTTCTGTCACGAAAGTTGCGTTGGGCTGGTGTTTTTCAACGTCTTTTTTGCAGTAGTCAAACTGCCGTTTTTAGTCGCTGAGTTGTTTTGCCCATTGCAGTTTTTCCTTGTAGCTTCTTTGCGCTTCCCATGAACCCCTGGAAGACACAATGCGCATATGCACGTAGTGTCCGCTGATGTAACTTGCATTCAGATTGAAGCAGTCATTTGGAAACGTAGGGTAGTTGACCTGCCCCAGAAGTTAGCAACGTGAGCGGTGTAGTGGAGAAAGGCTGTGGTACTCTGTTGTGTTTCTTTCACCCATTTCTTTGTTTTCCCCCTTTTTTTCTGGTTCCCCTCTTTCATCCCTCCTTCCCATCTGTTTCTGCTTCTCCTTTACAGTCTTTAATATCAACCACTGTTCCGCCCTGCCGTCCACTTTAAATTTTGTAACAGAGCCAGCTCTGCCATTGCTACCTCTTACTTCCTGTTCAGGTCTCCGTGGAGTCAGCGGAATCGTGGGTAGATGAGTTTGCCTCAGCAGGTCCAGAATTCCAACAAGCTAAAGCTGCTGTGGAGGTATGACAGACGTACCAGAGAGGATACCAGACAACAATTAAGATAACATTATGTTGCTTGTATTTGTATTTCGGTACCACTCAAGAACATTGCCAGTGTTAGCCCGACCGTATTGTCATCATGATGCACCCTTGGTCTGAAAACCGCTTTTATAGAACCGTTCTCAGAGTTCACCTAGCCTTTCAGACAAACGAAAATGCTCTGGGCGTTCCCATGGCAACATGTAATGCCTGAGCCGTGATATGTCACGTTCATTTGACTTTTGACCTCATGGTTCGTCCCTTCTGTCAGAGCGATGTAGACTTCTGGGAGAAGTTGCAGCAGGAGTGGGAGGAGATGGCCAGACGCGATGCGGAGAGTCACCCCTGGCTGTCTGACTTTGACCAGATGCTCAGCAGCTCATACGACAAGGTAAACCACTCTCCTCTCGGTTGGGCCGACCTTTACCCCCAGGCCCGTATTAGCGGCGTCACAAGGGATGACTGAGGATCAGTTCGGCCTTTTAGACCAGTTAATATGAAGACATGGGCAGCTGATTGAAGATAAGTGCTCATACTCTGAGGCACTTGGTATGTACATAGTTGTTCAGACCAGGCCCCAGTAATGAAATGATATATGATATTTAGCAGAGGCTTGTGTGCGATACATCACCCTTAGCGTATGCTCTCTCCACCTGGCTAGGCTAGACAGTTGGCCTCAAGTTTATTCATTTACAGCTCCCTTGCTATTTCTTTCTCAACATCCAGGGGTACCAGTTTGAGGATGACAACCCGTACCTATCCCACCAGGACCCCCTGTCAGAGGGGGTGAGGAGGATGGAGGCGGGGGACATCCCCGGGGCCGTACGTCTGTTCGAGAGTGCCGTACAGAGAGAACCAGACAACCAGCTGGTGAGACAGACCATTAATAACCCATTAATACCTCATGAATAACTACCAAAAACCCACAAATAACATCTTGCAGTGGAATTATTTCTGGCTAAAAAGCCCTGCCAACTAAGGCAGGTCATTCTTAGCTTGGCTAATAAAAGGTGAGTTAGGAGGTTGGATGGCCTATTGTAAGTGCACACTTCCTTGTTTTTCAGGCGTGGCAGTATCTGGGAACCTGTCAGGCAGAGAACGAACAAGAGTTTGCAGCCATCAGCGCCCTCAGAAGGTACAGAGATGGAATGGCAGCGCTTACTGACTGGAGAACAGTACTGCGTGACTTTTAGCGAGGGCACCTGTCTTGCTCTGCTCAAAAGCAATGCTTTACATGGAGAACAGGGTGCCATTTTCAACCGGTGTGACTAGACGCAGTGATTCTCAATTCGAGGCCTTTGGGCCAAAAGTATTTCTGGGTTTCCTTCAAGCTTTATAAACAGGGACTGATTTAGACCTGGGACACCAGGTGAATGCATTTAACTACCAGGTAGAATAGAAAACCAGTAGTACTCTGGGTCCCCTGACTAGAGTACAACATGTCAGGAAACACTGCCTTTTATTTCATGGGTGGATATTTCATGTGTGGCTATAATACGAAGATACCAGTTTAAGCAAGAACCTATGGTGCCAAACAGGCTGCTGGCTGATATGCTGCGAAGACTGCTGGCTGATATGCTGTTCTGTTGCCTGTTTCTGAACTCTCTGTGTCTCAGATGCATAGAGCTGAAGAAGGACAACCTGACTGCTCTGATGGCACTGGCCGTCAGTTTCACCAACGAATCACTCCATAGGCAGGCCTGCGAGACCCTTCGCGATTGGCTGAGGCACAACCCAGCATATCGGCCAGTCCTGGAGCAGAGCGAACGGGAGCGAGAGAAGGACGGAGGGACCAAAGAGAGGGAAAAAGAGAGAGAGAGATTCGGTTCCCTGTTGCCAGAGTGAGTTTCCCTTGAACCTTTAAATCAACACAAAATGAAAGACTGGAATATGCCCAATATGCAATACAGAGGGTCTTATGTAGATTCTGCTTTTATGTACAGTACCAGTCAAAGGTTTGGACACATCTCCTAATTCAAGTGTATTTTTTTAATTATTTTTACTATTTTCAACATTGCAGAGTAATAGTGAAGACCTCAAAACTATAAAATTACTCAAATGGAATCATGTAGCAACATTTCATATTGTAGATTCTTCAAAGTAGCCACCCTTGATGACATCTTTGCACAATGTTTGCATTCTCTCAGCCAGCTTCATGAGGTAGTCACCTGAAATGCATTTCAATTAACAGGTGTGCCTTGTTAAAAATTCATTTGTGGAATTTCTTTCCTTCTTAATTGTGTATGAGCCAATCACTTGTGATGTGACAAGTTAGGGGTGGTATACAAAAGACCATCATTATGTCTGTAATGTAGTAATCCACATTCTGGCAAGAACAGCTCAAGTAAACAAAGAGTAACAACAGTCCATCATTACTTTAATACATGAATGTCAGTCAATCTGGAAATTGTCAAGAACTTTTAGTTTCTTTAAGTGCAGTTGCAAAAACCATCAAGCGCTATGATGAAACTGGCTCTCATGAAGACCGCCCCAGGACAGGAAGACCCAGAGTTACCGCTGCTGCAGAGGATAGGTTCATTAGAGTACCAATCTCAGAAGTCGGCAATTAACTTTACCTCAGATTGAAGCCCAAATAAATGCTTCACAGAGTTTAAGTGATAGACAGATATCAACATCAGTTGTTCAGATGAGACTTTGTGAATCTGGCCTTTATGGTCAAAGAAACCACTACTGAAGGACACCAATTAGACCAGTGATAATCTGTCTTTTGGTCTGATGAGTCCAAATTTAAGATTTTAGGTTCCAACCACTGTGTCTTTGTGAGATGCAGAGTGGGTGAATGAAAGTCTCCGCACTTGTTGGTTCCCACTGTTAAGCATGGAGGAAGAGGTGTGATGGTGGGACCGGTGGAAATCCTGGTGACACTGTCTTTGATTTATCTAGAATTCAAGGCACAGTCAACCAGCATGACTACTACAGCATTTTGCAGTGATACACCATCCCATCTGGTTTGCGCTTAGTGGAACTATCATTTGTTTTCCAACAAGACAATAACCCAAAACACAACTCAACAATCAACCGACCTCATCCTAATTGAGATGGTTTGGGATGTGTTGGACCACAGAATGCAACCAAAAAATGCTCTGCATATGTGGGAACTCTCAAGACTTTTGGAAAAGCATTCCAGGTGACTACCTCACGAAGTTGGTTGAGAGAATACCAAGAGTGTGCAAAGCTGTCATCAAGGCAACGGGTGGCTACTTTGAAGAATCTAAAATAATTAATGTATTTTGATTTGTTTACAATGTTTTTGGTTACTGCATGATTCCATATCTGTTATTTCATCGTTTTGATGTCTTCACTATTATTCTCCAATATAGAAAATATTGAAAACAAAGAAATACCCTTGAATAAACTTTTGACTGGTACTGTAGTTTAAGAAATACCTTATAGAGAAATTTTAAACCATCTCTCTCCTCTTTTACACCCCACATCCCCAAACCACTCTCAGGTCTTTGTTTAATGAAGTGCAGTCGCTCTTCCTCAGTGCGGCGAACTCTGACCCCGCCCGCGTCGACCCCCAGCTGCAGTGCGGGTTGGGAGTCCTGTTCAATCTGAGTGGGGAGTACGACAAAGCCGTAGACTGTTTCACCGCAGCCCTCTCGGTCACTCCACAGGTACTCCAGTAGAACTTCACGTCCCACTTCAGTGTTAAATCTCTCCCATCTGTGATTCAAGTGTATTTGGAGAATAAATGGTAGAGAGCACACAGATTTGTCATTTGCTTTGTTTTATTTCAGTAGCAGTCAATTAACATGCATTCAAATGTATGCGTCCTTCCTCACTGGTTTGCTTGAGGTGATCACTGATCTGTATGCAAAACACCCAGACGTTTTTTGTTTTACTACTCTCTGGAATTAACCCCCTTCATCTCTGTGTTTTTGAATAAACTTCCCTAATTCCAACTGCTCCCACTGGACACACTGCTCAGCTCACCTTTTGTGACAATGAGCTGATGTTTTCCATCTTTATCTTTCCGTCCTTCTCTCTCTTTATCGCCCCCCCCCCACTACTGTACTGTAATGCTAAGGCTTCACTGGGTGTCTGAGATTGGCTGTTCTGCTGGCTTCTCTATGGAAATGGTCAGCTCTGTTTTTGAGGGACCTCCGCTTCCTCACCTCCTCGGTCATCGCTGATTGCTTTTCCTCTTCTGTCTCTATAACCCATTGGAGTTATCTCATATAAGTCCAGACTTCAGCTTCTCCCCTTATTCAATGGCAGAGATCAAATAGATATCGCTGAACCGGTCTGTCGTCTGGCTCTCTGCTTTTAGAAATGTTCTGTATTTCTTATCGAGCTGTGATAGCGCTACAGCTTCAAATATGTCCCCCTCTGCACCAGCTCAGGCTTGATAAGAAATACAAATCACCTGGGTGATGTATCAGTGAGGCCTGGGTTATGTATCAGTGAGGCCTGGGTTATGTATCAGTGAGGCCTGGGTTATGTATCAGTGAGGCCTGGGTTATGTATCAGTGAGGCCTGGGTTATGTATCAGTGAGGCCTGGGTTTGCTGACGGTTTGGGGGGTTTAGGTCGGTGGGGTTTGGTCCGAGGGTGAGCAGCTTCTGCTGTGCTTTCAGTTTGACATAACCTGCATTCGTTTCTACCTCCTTTCTTAACAGAATGGTAGTAAACACCTACAAGCCTGTACCATGCCAGGAGGTGGTCTGTGAGGAAAACTAAAAGTGAACCAAGTAGTGTCTACAGATAGTTCTTGAGGAGCTTCTTTGTACTGTTCCCGGCTATTCTTTAGTTTATTTACGGGGGGTACTTGGCCTTTACCAAGGAGGGCTGAGAAACCGTGGCAGGCTTTCTCTGAGCCCTTTGCATTGTCAGGGAGGCTTTGATGTTCTGCTGCCATTGTCAGATTGAAGGGCTTTCACACCTCAGCTTCTTCACACCTCTATTGTGTAATCTGGAGTGGCAACCAGGACGTCAGTGCTCTTCCAGGAAGCTTGGTAGGTCAGGCTTGGTAACAATTTGTCTGTCTGTATATTGTAGAATATCTGGAGCTCATTGTGAAGTATTTTTTTTCTCTGCTTTAAAAGTAGTTTCAACTGAACAAGGACTCATTCAGTTGAAGGCTGGCTGGTGTTTTCAGATTTCTGCTGTTTGTTGGATTGTTTGCCCTGTACTCTTGGCAGTAGAAAGTCCTTTGAAGTTAATTTTGTCAAGTTTGTTTGTTTTAAGGTTTTTGATTTGGAGTGGGAAGGTTATGCTGCATAGCTCAGTGTATTTTGTCGGTCCTTCCGAATAATAAAATTTATTCTTTTATTCACTTTATTTTGCTCAAAAATAAGGAGCTAATGAACACTGTTTTGCTGGGTCTGTTTTCATCTCAGGACTATCTGCTGTGGAATAAACTGGGTGCCACCCTGGCCAATGGAAGCCGCTCAGAGGAAGCTGTTGCCGCCTACAGGAGGGCATTGGAACTGCAGCCAGGCTTTGTTCGCAGTCGGTACAACCTGGGAATCAGCTGTGTCAATTTAGGAGCCCACAGGTGAGATGGGGCTCACACTCAACCCTCAATGGTCAAACAGACAGTCATTTTTCCTGTCCACATTTTGATAACATTGCTGGTTAGTGATTCCACATTTTGAAAGGTAAGGTAATCTAATTTGTACACCACTGAGATTTTTTTTTAACCTAATTAACGTTCGGAAGCACTAACCAGCAATGTTGGCGGAGTGTATGAGTCCTTTATCTTAGTAGAGCACATTCATACAACGCACATGTTTTTCTTTTTAATAATATATCAGAAAACAAATGAAACACAGAACTCTGTATGTCTAAAGTAACCAGTTGGTTCAGATCGTACCAGTTTCCATTTTGACTTTATATTCTGTACACCATAGAATTTTCTTCCTTCATACAGTATCTGTTCAAGGCACCATGCTGACACCTCCAAGTTAACTCCCATTCTCTTCCTGGTTCCCAGGGAGGCCGTGGAGCACTTCTTGGAAGCCCTGTCCCTACAGCGCCAGGCGTCCGGGGAGGGCAAGGCGGCGGGCGCCAGGCGTGGCCCAGGGGGCGCCGCGGCCACCATGATGTCAGACAACATCTGGTCCACCCTCCGCATGGCCCTAAGCATGATGGGCGAGAGCTCGCTGTACACGGCGGCTGACCGGCGAGACCTCGACACGCTGCTCGCCCACTTCTGTCAGAGGGAGGGCGAGGCAGCGGGAGAATGAGGGCGGAGGAGGGCCGAGGGAGGGAGAAGGGGAGGAGGAGCGATAGAGTGCGAGTGTGCACTTATGGGAGGGAGGTGCCTGGGAGAAGTAGAGGGAGAAATCATAAGCGAGGCCCCATCCACAAAAAACCCATAGCCCCTAACTTTTTAGGCACTTCATATAGATGGGAAATCTTTGGATAGGTATAAACAACCTGGAAGTTGCTCCATGCGTATAATGTTGGCCATATTGCTTACCAGGTTTTTTGGTTGATTTACTGATGACTGATTTTGAAGGGAAATGAGTCCAACCCTGATACATATCCCATCCTTTCAGGAAACGAGGGAGGGTCACTTGAGACAACAGGAGTGGGAAGAGAGACTGTGACTGTCAGCAACCAAAAGAAGTATACAATATACACACTTTCCTCCATCAGCGGGCTGCTCTTATGAGCCTGGATACCCGTCTATTCCTCCTCTGTCCTTTCCTTGTTTGTCACAACGCAGTAGATGCTCACCCAGGCTAGCTCTGGTTGGTAATCCTCGGTCCTCAGCATGTGGTGCAGGGACGGTCTGTTGAAACTTGAGGGGACACATGATTTTCAGTTTCATTCAACACTATTAACCAAAGATTTAAACTTGTGTCAAGTTTGAACCTTTTGGTTTTTCTGAGGGAGTACACATCTGGTAGCACAAAACAAAGTTGAGATGGAAAAATGTTTCACTGTAACGTTCATGTTTTTAAATGTCTTGTCTTTACATGTGGCCTTATTTTCACTCTTTTGATTGCCAGTCAGGTTTTTGGTACAAAGAAAATGTGTTCATGTTTTCTAAGTCATAACTTACTATTGAATACAGTACAATATTACAATTTGTAAAATTATCGTATAAAACAGTCTAAAACTGACATTACATCAGAATTTCCTTTTAGATAATTTCTCAGCACTTATTTAATTATTTGTATTCTTCCCTCACCCATTTCACCTGCTTTTACTAGTCCTCTGTTGTAGGGGCCAGGGGTAAAAAACAAAATAGAACACAGAAACACTTGGGAGGACCTACCACCACAGAAAGTGAAAATAAGGCCACATAAAATATGGGTGAACTTCCCTTTTTAAGTAGATTTTTTTCTGTTCTAAATCTCTTTGACAAGAAGCATTTACACTTTGGATTATTTGAAGACTTAGTAAAACTGGCTTACTCATCCTGAATTAGTGCTGAAGGTAGAAAAGAGTCCATTACAGTATTATAGATAGTCGGCTTTGGAGCACAGGAAAAGAAGGGTGTGTCGGTTTTTTATTCCTCCCTTTATATCAGAGAATGAATTTTCCTCAGTCCAATCAATGACGCATCGATCCATGGAGTTCCCTAGAGAGACTGCTGACTTGTTATACACACCAAGGTCATATTCACTAGAAATTAAACCGAAGCAACAGGCCAAAGCGAGGAGGGGCCTACCAGAATTTGTTTGGTAAGATAGACGTTTGAATTAATATGACCCAGCTTTGGACAAAGGATCATATCCATGTTGTTGTGATGATATACCGAAGGAGTCCTTGGACTGCTTTCCTCTCTCGCCCCTTTTTTCAGATAAAGGCTTTTGCTGTAAAATAATTAGCTTAATTGTAAAATACTGCTTTTGCCATAGTGTGTATTGTACTATAATTATTGTACCATCTGTTTTCAAAATAGTTAACCAGACTGTAATGGTTATTAATGTAATATTCAGCAATAAAACTGACTGCAAAAATAACTTTCTCATTCATTAGGCCTACTTCTCATTGTGTGTATACCAGTTCTTGCAGACGAGAAAAAGGTTTAATGAAAGTGCTATGTCTGATACTTATCTTTGTCAGCTGAAGTCTGGTTTTACTGTACCAAAGCAAAATAATACTTGCAAACATAATTTTAGTTTGAGTGTCTGCTACAGAGACTAACTGTATACCAGTCTGTCGGTTTTGCACACACAAAAAAAAGATTTGGTTTGACGTCTACAATTTCTTAACTTGTCTCTAAACATGTTCTACTGCTCTCGACCTCATCTGTTTTGTTTGCATTTCGCATATCTCAACGCTATCAGGTTAGAATGCAATTATTGACACCTGTCTAAAAATGTAGGCAGTCAGGATTTGGGCCAGATCAGGATAAAGGATGTAATGGACGGTGGGGCTTGTACTTTCAGACTAGTATTTACCCATTCACGAGATAAGAATGCAGCTTTTAACAAACGTTGCATTGCCCAACAGTGAAATTATATCAGAGCCTCAAATTCAAATTTGAAAATTGTTGCAAATGTGACAGACTGGCGATGCTGCATTGTCATAGGACAAGACAGGACAAGGTTGATTGGCGCATTGGATTGGATGGGCGGAGTTGACGTATTTCGTTGTGGTTGTAGCCACGCCCACTCCCGACGTGGCGCAAAACTAGCCAATCCCCATTGGGATGGCTGCGACTCCGATTTCACGGATTGGCTGGTTTGAAAATAACTGGATACATGCTTTTCGCAATTTAAATCCTCACGTTGTTCAGAAATAGTGTAAGGAGAACGATAACTACAGTTATTCGCTAGCTGCGCGTGATAGGTAAGTTAGTGCCATGTTAACTAAACATAAACGATAGTTTTTGTGTTACGTGAAAGTACTGTGCAATTACCCGAAGTGTGAAGAGACTGAAATAATTGCGTTAGATAACTACAGTAAAGGACTGTAGGTCAGTGAGAGAACTTCGCTGATTAAAGGTACAAAGTTAACCAGCCACGGACATTTTCGGTTTAGTTAACGTTGTTCAGTGCTGTACTGTACCTCATTTTAGTTAACTATTAGTTTGCCAACGTTATCTACTTGTTTGTATGTTAGCTAACATTACCCATTGTTTGGTGCATTTTAACGTTCAGACCCGTAAAACTAAAGGGTACTGTACGTATGCATTTACTTTAGTTCGCTATTCTATCTAGGATTCCGGCTTTAAAAAAACACTAACTTGTAGTTCCAGCACAATAGCTAGTTAACGACATCGTACTTTGTCAACTGTCAAGAATTAGCTATCACATGAGTCCCGGAGAGTGGTGTGTTGCGATAAAAAAAAAAAAAAATAGGGCCTGCAGTATAGGTTATTAGTTCCTGATCTGGTAATTCCTAACCCGGCAGATCGTTTACAATAGTACTCTTTCTGGAAATGCATGTTGTAAGAGTTTAAATGTGACCTATATGAATAATGTCGGTACACGTTTTTTAAACACGTCACATCTTTTGACGCATGGTTTACAAAAACGTGGAGGAACTGCTGGACTTCAGGATGCAGCACACTGTACTAGCAACCTTTTTACTTGTTCATATTAATTTGTTTATTATTAAAACGTGACTTTTCAGAGTCAGCTAAGCATTTGGGCAGTAAAACAGACATGAATGATTTCGCCTTATGCCTGTTGTCCTGTCCTTCTGAAAACTCAACTGTTGTAACACAAGATTCTTTCTATTCTCATTTTAATATGCACAAAAGTGGGATATTTTTTCATGGTAGTGCTTTTTTTACTCGTTGATGAACAGGATGTTTTAATGAAGTAAAGCTTAAAGTGGATCAATGATCGTGCTATTGTGAATGGTCTTTGGTGTAGAAATCATTGGTCTTCTCACCATTCTGATTTATACTAGTTACACCAGTGCCCTTGGTTCTATCGAGTTCACAGGTGTTCCTGCGAGTCTTCTATAGTGTGTACCATTTTCAAACCACTCAAGGGTTTGCCACCCCTAGTTCAGGCAATAATGTTGTACGCAATAGCTGCTGTTAGTGGTTTACAGTAGAGTACTTTCAATGCAATACAGCATTTCAGAACACTAATGTTTTAGTGAAGGTTGTTGGAGATAAATGTAGGTGTTAGCTCGGGTTTGTTGGGAATGATGTGTTATCATACTAAATATGATACTGGAGGAAAGTGGAAAGCTTGTCCCTCTAACGCTTTGTCTCTGTATTCATGTAAACACCGGAGTAAAAATTGCTTCGCAAAGTGCTGCCTAGCCAATTATGTTTTTTGCTGCTCTGCAGTCTGAATGGCTCTGAGCAAATTGTGATCGCTTATCTTTCTCTCCTGTAGAACATTATCTATAATCATGGGATCCAGTGAAAGCAAGGTTGCTGTGGCCTCAACACCCAAACCTGACCCCTGCCAGCGCATGAGACACAACCGTGTTGCACAGTTAATTGACCCACGGTCTCCTTCTGTAGAAATTAACCGCACACCCATTCAGGTAACGTTGGGTAACACAGGCCACTGTTGTGCTCTCTCCTCGACTCATATCAAAACATAGCATTTTACCTATAATGAATGTCTGTTTGCTGTGTCCTTATTTTATACTTTTGTACATTTACTTAATTCTCTGTAGTTTGTCAGGCTGCCCCGAGTTAAATTCTGGGTATGTGTGAAGGGGATTCTGATTTACTTCCTGATCAGACTGAAGATTTGCTTCATATTGACTAATGTTACTGGAGACAACATGGCAGAGTTCAATGTGTCTGTGTGTTCCAGGTGGGCGGTGCTGTCTCCCTGGAGACTAGGTGTCCCGTCCTAGCCACTGACCCACGGTCACCCTCTGTTGACATCGCCCGTACCCCCATGAAGGATTCCATGAGGGGTAACTGAGCCTTTATCACAGCCGGCTGTGACAGTGTTTTAACAGTGTGTTTCCATCTGTAAAATGTCTGATCTGATTTGCAGAAATACCGGTTAGTGTGGGAAATGATCTGAATTGGACTGCCTGTGTAAAATGCATCCAGGCAGGATTTGAACCAAACCAACAGGGGGCGACAGAGCACAGGGAATGATGTCCTGTGTCTTTAAACATTACTGTGAAAGCAGCACTGGGCCCTGAAACTTTTCTTTCACTGCATTCCAAAGATTGGACTTTGAGCTGAGACTTCTGGCAACTTGTATTTTGTTTTCTTGTTCCCCAGCAACAGTTGGCTCTTTCGCCCGTCGCCTCGGCATGCTCCTCAACAGTGACTACATAGAAATAGCCGGCCCCGCATCTTCCCTGAAGTGTCCAAACCTCAACGTGGAGGAGGAGGCAGTGGTGGTGGGAGAGCTTGGCTCCAGCCAGCCCCTTATCTCCCCTCAGCCATCCCAGGTCTCTGATGACGTGATCCTGTCACCCCCAACCCTGCCCTCACCTCAGAAGGTGAGCGAGGAGATGTGCCTCACCCAGAGCCCCTTCCTCCTTCTGGGGGAGACCCAGGTGGAAGTGGAGGCCGACCTCTCCGTGGAGGAGGCGGAGGAAGCCAAGGAGACTCCCCTGCACAAGCAGCTGAGCATGAGTTTGATCACTTGCCACAACGCTCCCTACCAAATCTATGCCGAGGTACACCAGGACAGCCCCGTGTCCCCCGTCCTAGATGATGGCGCCCCCGCCGACCGCTGTGAGGAAGAACCTGACCACTCGTATACCCTTCCCTCAGAGCCAGCCCAACCTCTGCCCCCTACGCCTAAACCCTCCAGTCTTGCCATTACAGAGGTGACGGAAGTACCCTCCGCCCCACAGGCGCCCACCAAGGAGAAGGCGGCGGTTTCGGAGCCGACAGCACCTGCCACACAGGACTCGCCCGTTAAACCGTTGTCTGCGGCGTCGAGTCCATGCGCGGGACAGCCCCTTCCTCAAACCACGGGGATCCGCTGCCCAAAGTTTGACACCAAGAGCCCCAGTCAGGTGGTGTTCAAGCCCCAGTGGCTCGGCAAGGGCTTCGGCGTCACTGGGGTGAGGGCCAAAGGGCGAGGGGGCAAAGGGCAGGCGTCGTCCTCCTCCCCTCTTGCCGTTTGCGTCGGAACCAAAAACATCGGCAACGAGAACCAGGGGCAGTCGGCCAAACCGAAGCAGAGAGGTATACAGTTGTTTTAAGAAGTGTTCACCTCATAATCAAACTGAGTACTTTATCAATCATTCTGTATGATAAAATCAGCCTGTTATGGATTTGTGTGTAGGATTCTGGATTGAATCTGTTAGGCAAATGTTATAGACTTCATTGAAGTGTGACACTGGTGGCTGAATCAGTGTGCCCCTAACCTGGCCACAGGTACACTAACTATGAGGCACCAATTGTCTCAGCACCGGGAGGAGGCGGCGAGGGTGTAATCTGATGGAATTTTGTTTCTAGAAGTAAGTGTTGGCTGTAATTAACACTCCCTCCCCAACACCCCTTTGCAGGCAAGGCTGTCTTGGCTGAAGGCCGCTCCCCTCTGCAGATCCTCAAGGAAACCAATTCCCCCCGAGACCAGGCTACGCAGGTATTGAGTGTTTACTGCTTTTATCCGCATTTGCGTCCCTCTTGCCCTTTTCATGTCTCACGGTAATACCTGGGTTTTGGGTAGAAATTGCTCTTTCTTTTTAGTGGGTCGGAGGAAAATAACAGATGAATGTTTTCTAACTGAATGATGCTGCACCACCTGTCTAACAGATGAAGCTGAAGGTGTCCACTCCAGACAGACAGAGGTTGGGTCAGATGGACCGACGGGTCTTAACGGTGTCTGTGGACAAAGAGAACCGATAGATGCATGTTTCAGATGGACATGCACAAACACTAACTGACCAGTGTACAGACTCCTGAAAATCTCTTTTTAAACTGTACAGACTTTTTTTTTTTTAACTGTCTTTTCTCAAACTGCTAATTATCTTGAGGTGCCACCATTCATATGTTAGTTGTCTGACTGTCTCAGCATTTATAAATGTCTCATTTGTTTTTGTTATCCAATTGTATGTAAAATATTTAAATAAATGTAATTTGCTTTTCATTGTCTTAATCTGTCTTTACTGTTCCTGAGATGGAAAAGCACCCTTCAGGCTGCTTTGACAGACACAGATTTGGCCTACTCCTTGACTAATGCCAGCTCTATGGAAATTCTCAGCTGACTTTTTTTAATTTTTATTTTGTCCAGGACTAATCTGTTAATGAAACTGGCCATTAATGTACTTTTCTAATTTCAGTTATGTTGTCAACATGCAATGATGAATAATTTAGAACATCAAGACAGGTGTGAAGCAGTTCCATATTTAAGTATGGGTTTACTATGGGCCCAATTGAACTTAAAAATGCATTCTGGGATTTGTGTCCACTGGTTGAGAAGTGTTTTGGTATTTTTAGACTTAGAGGAAGGGCACAGACAACCGGGTCTTAAACCTCTGTCGCCAGGAGGCATGTACGGTCCAGAGCTGGGAGCTTAGAGCTACAGCAGGCTATGTCAGTGGTCGTGGAAAAGGGAAAGGGTTTTTCAGCATTACCATGCCTTCACAGACCTCAAAGATATGACGTGGTTTGTTTTTTATTTTGGCAAAGACACAGCACAAACATTTATTTGTGCTGTGTCTGGCGACTGTCTTACGCTCACGAGAGACAAATCTCCGAAATAGAACTTAAACCAAAACGTGTCTGGATGACGCTTGAACACGAAGTGGAAAATTAGGTCTAACATTCTGGAAATATCCCTTTAAATTAAGTTTTCTGAATTGTGCTACACAGTATGTATTGAACTGTTGCTTCACGAACCAAACTTGAATAGCTTTTTTTTTTTTTTTTACAATCTGGGCAGGTTTAAACCCCTCCCCTTGTCCCCTAGTTTTTTTGATAGTGCTCATTTAAACATAAGATCCATTATATCACTCCATCTGGCCATCAGTATCTAACCATTTACTGAAAGCACTTATGCTTTTATGGAAGCAGGCCAAAATGATTAGGCCCCAATTCATGGTAAACATTGTATTAAACATGTACATGCATAAATATTGCTCAGACACACTAATATACAAATATGCAGGCTAAACAATTTATTCTACTGTAACCATAAAAAAAGAAACTAACAAGGGAGTTCAAACCAAACATCTTCAAAACGAAAACAAAAGTTATAATTCACTTCCTGACATTTTGTCTCGCCTCAAATATAAAATCATGTAACAGCCTAGTTATTGTAAACCTACGCAGGCTGTCTGTGGTCATTCATTTTGTGATGTGATGTCTTGTCATCCAAATCTCCACCGCTTTCATTTGGCAGCTGCTCGTAACGTCATATGAAATCCTTTAAAATGCTGGAAAAATATATAACGCTAGAATTCAGTTTGAACCTTGACATAAAATAATTCATTGATATAACCACAATAATTTTCTAGAACATTCCCACCCTTACCACCCAAAAGAGAGGAAGAGAGGATAGCCTTTCATCACAATCCTTTCTAATTGAATAGGACTTGGCACAAAAAAAGGCCCTCTTTTATGATGTTTCCTAGTCCCCACCACCCGTACATCAATCCCCCATCCCATGGCAGGTGCTCAAGATATTTTTCCTCCATCCCTTCTCCTCCCATTCTGTCTGTTCTCTGGGGGACTTGTTCAGTTCCATATCTTCAGGAAGCTGTCCCAGGATCCTGTGCAGCATGCCATTCCGTCCGAGGAGACTCCAATGCAACTCACCCGGTTGTCGTGACCAGCCAACACACCTAAACAATGAGAAGAATCCCATCAGTGCAAAGTGGCATATGTTTTATCAGTCCAATGCATCCACCTTTTTTTGCCTATCTCACCATTCATTCCCCCTACTCACACACCCTCCTTGTTCCTCCAGTTTCATCATTCTTTCCTCTCTCCTTTCGTACTCACCCACTCTCTCTCCTTTCAGCGTGTCCCAGATGTTGACGTTGAAGTCGTCGTATCCGGCCAGTAGCAGGCGGCCGGAGAGGGACGGCGCGAGGGAGGTCACGCCGCACATGATGCTCGAGTCCTGGTAGGTGATTAGCTCTTGGTCTGCCCTCAGGTCGTACAGCTTGCAGGTGGCGTCATCCGAGCCCGTAATAACCGCGTCGCCATTGGGGAAGAACTGAAGGGAGGGGAGAGGGCCGAGGAGGTCAGAGGACTGTTCACATAGCCCTGAGTCCAGTGCATCTGAATCAAATGCAGAAGGACTCATAATAGAGGAGGAAATCGGGGGCCTCCATCCTCACCCCAATGGCGTTGATGTCACTCTCGTGACCGCTGAACGTCTGTCGACAGGTGGCCTCCCGGATGTCCCAGAGTTTGGCCGTGAAGTCGCAGGCCCCAGAGATGAACATCTTGAAGTCTGGGGACACGGCCAGGGACATGCAGTCTCCCATATGGCCCGCGAAGATGGTCTTCTGAGTCCCTGTCTCAATGTCCCATAGAACACTGAAGAGAGGGAGAGGAGGGAGGAGAGTCGCGTTGTAGAACTAGAATATGCTAGGATTCACAAAGTGCTCTGATCTGTGGTCATTTGTTAAAACCCCTTGCACGCTGAATGTCGACATCCTCTTGAACTTACCAGGTGCAGTCACCAGAGCTTGTGATGATCTCACTATCGCTAAGGAAACGACAGCAGGACAGATAACCTGAGCAACAAGAGAAACACCGTCAGAGAACCCAGGAAATGCGACATCGCAGAAGAGTATAGAAAATGTAAACAAGACCCCATATGATCTCACCAAGTTGCATACAAATGGTGGCGAGATTGAACGTTTACCTGTGTGTGCGGCCAGCTCACGCATGACTTTCACGTTGCCGTCTTTGCCCTTGAGGTTGTAGATGGAGCACATGTTGTCCAGGCCTCCGCATGCCACCATGTTTCCAGAGGGCGCATAGGCACACGTCATCACCCACGACGACTTCAGAGGGATGGCATTCACCTGAGGAGAATAGGATGGGGATTCCTCACACAGAGCAGTAGGCGTGTGCATCACTGCCAGTGTTTAGTGTACATGAGCAGGTGTTTGGGAGGTTCACCAAAATTAAAACCCATCTGGTATTGACAGCTTAGGGGGAAACTACTGAGGATGATAGAAGACTATATTATCACTCCTGTTTGTCATGTCTTTAATCTGAGGCTGGAGAAATATGTGTCCTCTGACCTGGAGGGAAGCTAAAGTCGTTCCACATCACCAGAGAGGAAGAGGCGACAAGAGAAGAATAACTCTTCCCAAAATCTGTTAAACAGGTGTATAAATATAAAGCAAACCTTATATTCTCTTTGTTTTATTTATTTATTTTTATACTGAAAAACTAAATTATAATTATACAATGATTAAAAAAATTATAGTTTAATAAATTAAGAATATACTTTTAGCACTAGTACAGAGAAAACAGTGGCAAAATAGGCTACTTGTTGAAACTGTTAGCTGAAATAAGTGTGTAATACAAAAATATGGTAGTAGCTGTATTGTTACAATATTAAACAAAATGACTACGTACAGTATCTATTTAATAGGACACAGACCGTTTTCTTTAATGGAACCTTCTAACGTAAAATCTGTTGTGTGGTATACCGCAACAGAGTTGTCTTGGTCCATGACCATTTTCAGTTTTACTCACTGATCTTCACCACTAGTCTAAAATAAAGGCTGTGTGCATACGTACACTGATGATTCAACATCATACATGTCAGCACCTAAACCTTGTGAAATCCCTGCAAATCTAAACATAAATTGGTTGTTAGTTTTGCCCGGTTATATGGTCAGGTCTTTCAGGGGAAAAATAATGAAAAAGCTGCAGCTGGCCCAGAAGAGAGCAGCATCTTATCGCTCAAAGCACACAGAGTACGTTGATGATGACCCCAAAGACAAGAAGGATGATGACGAAGTTATGAGTTTGGATTAGGACTCTCGCCCATATTCAGTTTTAATTATTGTAATGTATTTAATTTAAGTGAACTAAATTCCAGCCCTAATTCTCATTACATTCAATTTTTGTGATTTTGCTGACGCTCTTATCCTGCGTACTCTAGTGTTGTCTGCTTTTTACACCTTTTTATTTTTTTTAGTTATGGGGAGGATAAAGGTCTCAAGTAAATGTAAAGGTTGTCAAGGTGATTGCTTAACAAGTATCAGTTTAACTGTCTAGAACCCAGGATTTATGTTTCACAATCAAGTGACCTGTCCTACTTCAGGCGTATCTACAGATCGATTCCATTTAAAAACTGCATAGCTATTGAGCAACGCAAAAGCGAGCCCTTAAGCCTGAGAGGTAAGGTTCACAAATATCCATGCGCTGCAAACAGTAGAACTAGTTTTAAGAAAACTAAAGGACACCTCACGGCAAAACAAAGAGACACACACACACACACACACACAGAGTCTAAAACTCACTCTTTAGTTGTGTTGTTTTCAGTTTAACAATGTGTGGGTCTTTAGTTGTGTTGATTTTATGTGTATTGTACGTGTTCTCATTTTTTATGTTTGTAAACATTTTTTGAAAATGTTTTATTTATTAGCCTATGTGTCCGACCCCAGAAAGATTTACACTCTGCTGATGGGGCTCCTATTAAAATGTAAGTGTTCAACTGTTGGGAGCACTTGTTATTATAAATACTGTCATTATTGGA